>CAIGRF010393617.1:16003-30091 GCA_903798235.1 Fraxinus ornus | reverse complement strand
GATAATTGATAGGCAACAAGTTATATTGTTGGTTTATAAGGAGTCAATCCTTAATCTTGAGGAACTTAACCCACCCCTCCCTAGTTTGACTATCTCTTTATTGCAGGAATTTGAAGATATTTTTCTAGAGGACATGCCTAGTGAGTTGCCACCCATTTGAGGCATTGAGCATCAAATTGACTTCGTTCCTGGAACTGTCATTCCAAACTGGTCAGCTTATCGAAGTAACGTCAATGAGACAAAGGAACTTCAAAACCAAGTGGAGGAATTGATGAGCAAGGGATATATGAGGGAGAGCATGAGTCCATGTGCCGTTCCAGTGCTACTTGTGCCAAAGAAAGATGGAACTTGGGGGTTGTGTGTGAATTGCAGAGCCATCAACAACATAACGGTAAAGTATCGTCATCCTATCCCTAGGTTAGATGATATGTTGGATGAATTGTATGGTTCTTGCATGTTTAGTAGAATTGATCTTAAAAGCGGATACCACTAAATTTGAATGAGGGAAGGTGATGAGTGGAAAACTGCTTTTAAAACTAAATATAACTTGTATGAGTGGTTAGTAATGCCATTTGGACTCACTAATGCACCGACTACTTTCATGCAGTTGATGAATCATGTTTTGCTTGCTTTTATAAGTAAATTTGTTGTGTGTTTTGATGACATCTTAGTTTATAGTAAGGACCATAATGAGCATGTAGAACATCTTAGGAGTGTACTTGTAGTTTTGAGAAAGGAACAACTTTTTGCTAATTTTAAGAAGTGTACATTTTCTATGGAAAATGTTATTTTCTTAGGATTTGTAGTGGGTGCTAATGGGGGTAGAAGTAGATGAAGAGAAAATAAAGGCTATTAAAGAATGGCCAACCCCTAAGAGTATAATTGAAGTTAGGATTTTTCATGGTTTGGCTAGTTTTTATAGGCATTTTGTGAAAGACTTTAGCACAATCACTATACCACTCACAGAGATTGTTAAGAAGAATGTGGGATTTTACTGGGGTGATGAACAAGAGCATGTGTTCAACACAACTAAGGATAGGTTATGTAAGGCACCGATTTTAGCACTTCCTAATTTTGATAAGACTTTCGAGATTCAGTGTGATGTATCAGGAATAGGTATTAGAGCAGTTTTAATGCAAGACAAAAAGACCGATAGCCTATTTCAATGAAAAGCTAAGTGGAGCAGCACTCAATTATCCCACATATAGAAGGAGCTATATTCACTTGTTCGAGCCTTAGAGACATGGCAGCACTACCTGTGGCCTATAGAGTTTGTGATGCACACGGACTATGAAGCATTTGTAAGGTCAAGGTAAGCTAAACAAAAGGCATGCAAGGTGGATGGAAGACATTCCCTTATGTTATCCGGTACAAGCAAGACAAAGAAAATGTGGTGACGGATGCATTGTCTCGAAGGTATGTGCTACTGAATTCTCTTAATTCTAAATTGCTTGGTTTTGAACACATTAAGGATATGTATGTTAGTGATTTAGATTTCTCAAGTATTTATGCATCAAGTAATTAAAGGGCTATAATAAGTTTTTTAAGCAGGATGGATATTTTTTTCGGAAAAATAGGTTATGTGTTCCTAATTGTTCTATGCGAGAGATATTAGTGAGGGAAGCACATAGTGGAAGAATGATGGGACATTTTGAGATTAAAAAGACTTTAGAGATGTTGGGGGAATATTTTTATTGGCGTAAGATGAAACGTGATGTTGAGATAGTATGTAGTCGATGCATAACTTGTAAGCAGACTAAATCTAAGGTTTTACCTCAAGGTTTGTAGACGCCGTTATCTACGCCTATTGAACCATGGTTTGATATTTCGATGGNCTCATATTACATCGTTCATCTTTCTCTTAGTACATAGAAAACTAGCCTAGCATGTTATGAAGAAGAAAACAAAAGGAATATTGAAGAATCGATATCATCCAAATAATTCTTTAATTGATTTTTCGTGTACTTTGATTTGATCTTCGTGCTCTTCGCTTCTTCTCTGCTCCAAAAGCTCTTCAAAATATGTTCCCCTATGTTCTGGACGACTCTCAGGTTTTTAAAAGACGCCTCTATATTTGTTTCCATAAGTGTTTTATTGAAATAAAGAAATCAGATTTTTTTCCCTTCGAAAACGTACTATGCTACCGCATAGTTCAACCAAACTCCTTCCTTAAAATTCCTGCAACTAACCATACGATCGCATAGTTTTTTACACTATGCGACCGCATAGTGTTGCTTAAATTCTGAATGTTACGTTTTAGTCCTTGTACTCCGCTTTCTCATTTCTTGACTTCTTTTCTTGCTTGTTCTTCTTCCAACACTCCATTCCTTCGCTAAATTAGTGTTTGACTCTTTTCACATCTTCGTTTCTTCTTTCGAGTCATCTTTTGACTATTTGCACTTTGATCCCTAAACTTTATTTTTCTTCCATTTTAGTCCTTTTTTGCTTCTTTTTCCTCAATTCCACAATGTTAATCAATGTTATCCTACAAACCATAATTTATATTGAATTTAGCCATATTCCAATATATTTGTTAACAATTATCTATGTTTTGTGGCTTAAATAAGTATGTAAAACACACTTATCAAATCCCCGAAACTTGAACAATTGTTTGTCCTCAAACAAACTGTACATTAACTCCAATCAAAACATGGTTTGACAACCCGATGTGTCTTAGGATTGTAATTTAACTATCAACTTAATGAATAGTTTCAACATTACAGAATCAAATCAACCTCTACCAGTTACATGCAAGACTTGATGTGTGTGGGTATAAACTCATGTAAACATATCAAGCTCATGATTGGTTCAATTCACAACCCATTGTAGTCAAATATTTCATTTCTTCCCTTGAGAGATATACATCCTCCAAACTTATTCTTTTCACTCAATTTTTTCGGGGTGCATCCTAAGTTGAATTTATTTAAATTAATTCCTATCTTCTCTTAGTTTGGATGGATCTTACTATCACAAGTCCACATTTCAACAAGTCGAGATTCTTCTATATTTTGCCGCCTTAACCTTTAATATTAGATTAAGCTACTTGCCTCGTATTAAAGGTATAGTTCTATCAACCAAATGTCTTGGGATTTAATCAATGTAATTTTTTATTTCAAATATCTTCTCATTTGCTTTCTATATAACCCATGAAGCGAGTTTTAGGCATTTTGACTCTCAAATCAGATGACCATAGGGCACCAGGTTTTAACCCTTACATGCTTATTCACTAAAGTTATACATGCTCGAAAAGATGATTTTATTCACACAGATTAGTGTTATGCCCATTTTATTTTAGACATTCAGCATCTAAAACCAATCCCTAACTTAAGACTTTCACCTTATTTTCTTCTCATTGGTTTTAGACAATCCACACAAGAAAAATTTCATGCACGTAGCCCCTACTCATTCAATGTTTCCTTGTAATAGCTCAACTACCTCCAAACTAATCTATAAATGAAATATGGATTAATACATTAGAGGTTATTCAGATTTAACTTACTATGTTCAAATCTTCTCTAAGTAATGAGCCAAATCACTCACTTAATATGTAAACATGAGTGTCCTGCATAAAGAATGTCAAGTTTCACATAAATAGGTATTGGCTAATCTAATCATGCAATGTTTCCACAATTCATAGTCCATACTCATTCCAATATTCAACATCATTGCTAGGAAGTTCACCAAATCAACAAAACAATAAGCAAATACTAAACAAAATAAATAAAAACTACAATTTTTTCACACGACAATCATACAAAAATGATGAATTTCACAAAAATAACCATTGTGTCATGAAAATTCTTCATTCTTCTGCCACCCCAAACTTATACAACACATTGTCCTTAATGTGTAGTAAATTTTGTGAAATGAAGAAGTTTAGGACAATTACAAAATTAGGTACCAAAATAAAGATGACGAATACTCCCTTGATCAACATGGATGTGACAGTGAGGATGGTGGGGAAAAAAGAGAGCCAGATGTGCCATCTGCTGAAGGTGGAGGTGGTCGTGCGAGCATCAACCGCATCAACTCAAACCGTTGGGCGAGGTCGGTCTGTGAGCCTCTCATCATGCCAAAACCATCCCTTGCATGCCTCGAAGTAATGTGACTACTCCTGGACCTCAGCCTCAAGACTGCTCATTTGATCCCACATCTTGTTAGCCCTCAGTTGTATACCATCAACTCTTCCTACATAAGTACTCAACCGTCTATTCAAGATTTCGACCTCTCTTCTTGCTGCTAAAGACTCCCTATTGGTGGTAGTAGTAGTGAAGTTCTTGGTAGTCAACATATCACTCCGCATGGTCTGGATATCCATACCATGGCTCCAACAACCTGCTAAAGATTCTCAATATCTAGACTAGAGTTGATCATAGTAGTGAACATATGTCTCAACAACTGTGTATCGACATCGCTAGGTGGTGTTGGAGCCTGAAGCATCTCAACATCATCGACTACTTGACCTTACTCAACTGGCTGCTGTCTAAGGCGGTCTTTCTCTTGAGCTCTTTCCTGAGCCTTAAATGTAGTGCTCTTAATAAAAGTATTGGGTCTCTCTAGCACCTCTCCAGAAGGGTAGTTACGCCTGAGCTCTTGCAAATCCCACAAATTAGGCTTGGGAATATCAAAGAACGATGTATGTCCTCTCAAATCCATTGAGAGTGAATCTGCTCATAGATAAATGTTGCCAAATCAATTTTCTGATACCTCACAAGTGGAAGATGAATCCAACCTTGGGGTTAATGAATGTGGTTCGTGAAAGCCCAAGAATGACTAACCAAGAAGGGGGTGAATTGGTTTTTAAAACTTTTTCGAAGAATTAATCTAAATTCAAGCAAGTAAAGACTAAATAGATTAATTCAAATAATAAGCACAAATATAAAAGCAATAATAAAAGGGACAGAGGATGCAAACGATATAATTGTGGAGGTTCGATCCAAAGCAATGATCTGCGTCCTCCGTTACTAAGCTCTCTGAAACGATATAATTGTGGAGGTTCGATCCAACGCTTTCGATGACTTACAAACAAAGAGCATCGATCCTTATACAATGTTGAGCTTTACGGGACCTCAACACGACCCACACTATTGAACTTTACGGGACCTCAATATGACCCACACGGTGACTTACAACAAGGAGATCCGATCCTTATACAATATTGATTTTAAGGGACTTCAACACGACCATTTACAATATCGGTGAAACGAGTAATCATGTCAACAACAGGTTCATCTTGTTTCATTAAGAAGTTTTCAAATTCTTTAACCAAGAGATTAATTTTAGTTTCCTTCACTTTACTAGTACCAACATGAGCAACTTCCAATGCATGCCAAATGTCATATACGGAATCACACGTGCTAATACGATCAAACTATAAAGTAGAATTTTGGCTTTAACATTCAACGACAATGTTCTTTTATCATCTTCATCATATTCCTCTCTAGATTTTGGAATGGTTTTATCGGGTTGGCCATCAATTTTGATAGTCTTGGAAGGCACATAAGGACCATATTCAATAACATCCCAACTATTATAATCTATTGATTGAATGTATATCATCATACTAGCTTTCCAATAATTGTAATGCGTACGATCAAAGAAGGGAGGGCAATTAGTAGAATGCCACTCAGGATTTTGAATATTGTAGTTAGCTATTGCTCAAGATTGTATAATCTTAATTTTAAAATAAGCATCTTACTCTGATGCCAATTGAAGACCCAAGAATGGATAACCAAGATGGGGTGAATTGGTTATTTAAAGCTTTTTCGTAAAATTAATATAAATACAAGCACGTATGAAGCAAATAGATAAATCCAAGTAGTAAGTGCAATAAGTAAGAGAGAGAGGGAGATGATGCAAAAATCAAGTAAAGATTCTTGTTGCATCGAAAATAATTTTTATATGAGCACTTTTATGAAAAGTTTATCTCGTGCATAAAAATTGAACTTACGAACTTTTAATGATTCATTGCTAAGAATTAAAGCACTTTACCTTTACATATGGATTCAAAGCATCTAAGTCTAATGTCTTCAAAGAATGCTTGATTCGTCGTGAATGCTTCGATTGATTCGACGTGATTGCTCGGCTTCCATCTTGTTTTTCATGATCATAAGTTGTGACTCTTTTGGTAGCAATCATTTTGTTTTCAATTAATCAATTTTGCCACAATAGCTATAAAGACTTGAATTCAATTGTTAGAGATAAAACAGCTTGTTTGTTATAATCAAAATACGAGATCAACCATAGGTCAACATATGAAGGGAAAGATTAACAATTTTCAAATTGATGAAGAAAGTAAGCTTCAAATTTACTCAATCCCAGTTCAGGCGAAGAAGATTCTAATTTCGAAATTGAGATGGTTTATCAACATCAAGAAGATTCTGATGTTGAAACCAGTTCAAATTACTCTTCTACTTCAAGCCAAAGTAAGGAAGTTTGTAATTACAAAACTATAAGCATGCTTACTAAGGAAGAAGAACTTATTCAAGAAATAATTGAGAAAATCGATAACCCTCAATTAAAGAATAAGTTCTCTTGGTTTTTGCTTTCAAAAATTGTGGTGCTCAGTTTAACATGAATTACATATAAACAGATTCAAGGAAGAAAGTTCTTCAGAAACATCTTGTTCAAAATCATTATGTTTTGAATGAAAACATTAAATTAATGAGATAAAATCTCAAATTACTTCGTTAGAAAAAGAAATGAAGGGTGTCAAAATAGAACTTGTTTTCTTAAAGACTAAAAGTCTAGAGCAAGAAAACAATCATTTTCTTGATTCGTTAGAAGACGAAAATACTATTCAAGATTTTCATAAAAATCCTCAACTAAAGAAGAAAAGTTTAATGTTATTAATCGAATTCAACTTCAGAAATGGTACTGTAATATGACTATTGTAGTCAACAAAGAATTCAAACTTTATACTAGAATCTTCATCGACTCTGGAGCCGATCAAAATTGTATTAGGGAAGGATTAATCTCTACCAAGTTTTTTGAAAAAGCTACTGAGCTTCTTCATGGTCCCAGTGTTAAAAAGCTCTACATTCAGTACAAACTTTCGAAAGCTTATTTTTGTGATTAAAATATTTGTTTCAATGATATATTTTACTTAGTTAAAGACTGAGATCAAGAAGTTATTATTGGAACTCCTTTTATTGTTCGAATTTATTATTTTCAAACTAATTCAAAAGGTCTTACCACCAATATATTGGGGCAAGATATATTTTTCGAATTTACAAATCATCATTCTTACAAAGATGTAAATGCTTTATAAGGAGTATCAATTTCAAAATTGATTAATAATATCAATTACAAAAGGAAACATATTCAATTTTTCTTTAAGAAGAAATCAAATTTCAAAAAATTGAGGAACAATTAAAAAATCCTTCAATTATTGAAAAGATGTCTTTTACTTCAAAAGAAAATTGAAGAAAAAATATGTTTTACTATTCCAATTGCGTTTTGGAACAGAAAGAAACATGTTTTTTTTCTCTTCCTTACAATTCTAATTTTCATGAGTATTCCTATAAAATCTCGACCAATTCAAATAAATAATGAATTGCTTGACCACTAAAAATTGAACAAGCTACTCCTCGTTTAGTTATCAATTATAAGCCTCTTAATAAAGCTCTTCAATGTATAAGATATCAATTGCCTCAAAAGAAAGACATGTCAAAAAGGTTATTCAAAACTATTATCTTCTCAAAATTTGATATGAAGTTAGGTTTTTGGCAGATTAATTAAAGAAGATAGATACAAAACGGCATTCAATGTTCCTTTTGGCCAATATGAATGGAATGTTATACCATTCGGTCTCAAAAATGCCTTCAGAATTTCAAAAGATTATGAATGATATTTTTAATCATTTTCAAAATTTCATTGTTGTTTATATTGATGATGCTCTTATATTTTCTGAAAGTATAGAACCACATTTTAAACATATCAATACATTCACTCATGTCATTAAAAATAATGGTTTAGCAGTTTCTACTAAAATAGTTGTTCTTTGTCAAACAAACATTAGGTTTCTAGGACATAGCATTCATCTAGGAATCATTACTCCAACTCAAAGAAGTCTTGATTTAACCAACAAATTTGAAATCTTAGAAAAATCAAGTTTGCAGTGAGTTTTAGGCCACGTCAATTATGTGCCAGACTTAATCAAAGAGATTAGGATATTGTGCACTCCACTTTTTCAAAGGTTACAAAAGAATCCGGTCCCATGGAGTTATGGGCACACTTTAACCATCCAAAAAGTCAAAAAAACTGTCAAAAGTATACCTTGTCTTTCAATTGTAGACCCTACTACCCCAATTATTGTAGAGACTGATGCGTCTAACATAGCTTTGGTAGTCTTAAAGCAAATTCCTATCAAGTCTAGTGAAGAACAACTAGTTAGATTCTATTATAGTGTTTGGACTGGCCTTCAAAGAAATTATTCTACTATCAAAAAATAAATTTTAGCAATTTTTTTGTGTATTTCAAAATTTCAGGATGATTTAATCATTATTTAAAAAAAAAAAAAACAAATTGCAAAGCATGAAAAGACGTAAAAACCTTATTTCAAAACAAAATTTCGCAAGATGACAAGCTATCCTATCTTACTTTGCTTTGAGAGATATAGATTCTTCTTCTTCAAAGAAGAAAAAGAAATAATCTTAAATTCTTATCGTTTCAATTGAAGATTACATTCAAAATTCTTTTCATGGATCAAAAAATGAAGGATAAAGTTCTTCAACTTCTCAAAAAACCACTCTTGCTTCAAAAATTATATTTTTACGAACCGCAGAGTAAGAAAATCTCTGAAGAAAACAAACTCTCAAATTACAAAAAGGTCATTCAAATTGGATCTTGAAAATTACCAGATACCGAACCTATTCAAATTTCTGTCTTTGATATGGAAATTTCATGGATTCATAGATATTCCCTTGATTCTGTTTTCAAAATCTTTTTCCTCCTCATTTCCATTTCATGCCAAGAAATATCAAAAAGACTAGAGCTTATTATGAAGCTATCCTCATCAAATCAGGACTAGCCATAATAACTACACTCAAAATCCTAAAAAGAAAATTTTTATTGATTTTTCTAACAATTCAAAAGGTACTGTCTTATGAAAATTGGGGACAAAACTCATAGAATAAGAAGAAAATGCGATTATTAAAGATGACTCATTTGAATCTCATTTCAATTATTTTGATTATCGAGATGCTTGGTTTAATTTTTTCTACTTTAAATCAATAACACATTCCTGGTTTATCCTTTTTAATCATGCCTCTGTTACAAATTTTTCAAATTTGTTTCAAAATTGGTTCGAACATTTTGGACTTGACGAAATGATTTTACCCAATGTTAATCGTCAAGGGTTCAAACATTTCAAAAAAGAGGCAAAAACATTTTTAAAACCTCAAGAAAACCTTTTGCTCCAACTCTCTTATAACCTCAAGGTCTCGTATATCTTTTACTGGGACTCTCAAGTCTTTCAAAATCCAAATTCTGAATTCAATGTCAAACGAATTGTCAGACAACTAAAAATTAAATGGTGTTCACAATTTCATGAGACAAATTGTTACTCTAAGACTGTTAACTCATGGATTCAAGAACAAAGAAACATTGGTATTCCAAAATTGTTAAAGAAAGAGCTTGACAAATACACCATTTTTCTTGTAGAAATATCATGAATCATGACTATGTTCAACCAGTGTAAAACTCTAGAAGAATTATAAATTATTCCAGAAAGATCAAGACTCATTGATGATTTGATTGAGTAAGAAACTTAAAAAAACTCAAAATGACTACATGGACCCAATTATTTAGATGAATGTCAAAATTACCGGGTTCAAGGTTCCAGACAAATACTTTTTCAAATGTGTTTTCCACCGCAAGAATTATTCCTGCCAGCTTTACCGACATTCGAGATTGGACATAAAACTTTATTAAAGTAGCTTTAATAATGTAGAATTCATAATCCAAAAAGCCATGAGGAAAGGGACAAAAATTCAAAAGTTATGGTGGACAAAGAATAGCAAGGACATATATTATTGTTCCCTATATCGTCCTTATACAATTCAAGATGGTTTCAAGCCGAAGCTTCAAGTATTAAAAAAAAAAAGATGACGACTGAAGACCTCTTGAAGTGTGTTATAGAGGGAGATAAAACATCTTCAAAAAGTTATCAAAATTATCCTTGTATTCTAAAGTTTTCTTTCAATTTATTTCAAAATTGTAGTATTCAAGACTTTATTCATCAAATAGAATTTTCTTCATGTAGTTCATCTCATGTGAGACTTTTAATATGCATCTTCCAATAAAGTGTATTAACATCAACGTTAACCCTTTATGGTTGATGACATAATTATACTCCAACTCTAATCGTAGATGTTGTCACATGTTGTGGTCCTCTGGATAAAGAACATGCTGTAGGCCGTTGTCATTCATGACAATGTCATGGTTGTTTCTTTATATATGAAGTCTCTACATTTCTAGCGGCAACATCGTAAGAACTAAGCTTTAGCTATGACAAAGATAATTCTTCCTACATGTCCTAAAAAGCTTTTGTTGTAAGCGTTATTCCACCCGAATAAAATCTTCTTCAATGTTGACGCTTATGACATTGCTTCTTTAGACAATCACCTCAACGGAATCCATAAGTCCGGGTTCTTCTATTGGGTTTATTCCAAGAATAACAATGATTTCTTCAAGAAAGTAGTGTTAGCGAGCAACAAAAAAATAAGGCAGGATTTCAAAGTGAGTCGGTTTATTTATATCTTCTATCAAATGTTTTCGTGCTACTTATTCTTTTCCATATATTCCTTTTTAATTGGATCCTCATGGCGATGTTCAAATGTCATGCAATAAGAATTCTTATCTCTCTATTCAGTATGACAAGGTTGCCAATAGCTAGGCATGTAGAGATATTTTCCTAACATCCTACTCATAGCGTGTGTGTGTGCTACTTGTTTGGGCTTGCCGACCTAAGAATGAGATGAAGGATGCCTTGTTTGTAAAAGTTGGTATCATGGCAGGATCTCTCGAATGTATGTTGTTGGTTGTGGGAGATTAATTGCGTACATTATTATGGAGAAAAGATTTTGAGCCATAGGTCATGTCGACAAGCATGTTGAACACGGTAAAGAAAAATGCGAGAAAGATGGATGAAAAGGATATGCATTGTACGAGTGTACCTATGTGCCTTTCAAGGGGGTTTCGTGCAGTGCGCATTCCATGGCTCAATGATGAAGATTATGTATTTTCTTCGACAGTGCTAAGGCACTACGGTTGGAGGTCGTCCAACCGAGGGATGAATACTTATGGGGGCATATGGTGGAGGTTGGCGTCAGAGATAATATGCACGTGTTACTACGGGTTGATGTACAAAGGAACACTATGTGTATGTCCGTTCATGTGGTGATAGTATTGATGTTGTTCTTGTAATGAGAGGGATACGTATTGATGTGAAGCTCACTTACCTCTACGAGGACATAAATGGGTTCGAATAGGGAGAATGTCACATAGTGAGAATGCTTATCTCTCCATTTGGTACACGATAGCTTGGCATATGGCCTATTTAACCAAAGAGGGCACTAATGATATGATCATATGTTGATATTTTTCTAGCTTCCTACTCAGTATGTGTGTGCTAGTTGTTCGGGCTTGCCGTTCTGAAAATGAGAAAAATGCTGCCTTGAGGCATGGAACCTCAGGAGCAAACCCTGCGGTCCATAAAAGTTGGTATTAGAGGGTGACTGTCCGAATGTGCATTGTTGATTGTGGGAGATAAATAGCTTGCATTCTTGCGGGGAAAATATTTTGGGCCACAGATTATTTCAATAAGCATGTGGAGCACGATGAAGAAATCTGTGGGGAAGATGGATGAAAAGGGCAGGCATTGCGCAACTGCCCACATGTTCCTTTCGAGGAGTTTCGTGGAGCCCACATTGAAAGGCACAATGATGAAGATTGTGCATTTACTTCAACATGTGCTAAGACGTGCAGCTGAAGGCCATCCATCCAATAGACTAATGCTTATAGGGGTATATGGTGGAGGTTGGCGTCAGAGCAATATGTTCAAATTAATGTGGGTCGATGTGCAAAATAACACCATGTGTATGTCCGCCCATTTACAGATGATGTCGCTGTTATTTTTGCAATGAGAAAGGAAGCTCACTTCCCACTTCGAGGGCATAAGCAAATTCGAATAGGAGAGAATATTACACAATAAGAATGTTTATCTCCCCATTCAGCACGGTAAACACTGATAGCTAGGCGTGTGGCCTGTTTTACTAAAGATTGAACTAATTATATAATCATATGTAGGTATTTCCTTAACATCCTACTCATAGCATGAGTGTGTGTTAGTTTTTTGGGTTCAACACTCTAAGAATGAAAGGAAGGTTGCTTGAGGCATGGAATCTCGGGAGCCAGACCTATGGTCCTAAGACCAAGACACGCTTTATTGTATCAAATTGAGGAATTTGTTGTAGAGATAAGTTTTTGATTAGTAAGCGAATGTCTATCTAGCGACTCTGATAATGTTTGAACACTACAACAAAATTTATTTTTAACAGTATGCATTGTATGCCGTAAAAAACTCTTTACGGCGTATAGCAGAACGCCGTGTAAAGCAATGCCATAAAAAGTGGTTCACCTTCTACGGCATGAAACATACGTTGTATAGAGAACGCTATTAATACCTTTTACGTTGTTCATGCACACACCGTAAAAAGTATATCACCTTTTACAGCATGTACTCGGGGACGTATAGCGAACGTCGTTAATACCTTTTACGGCATTCATGCGCACGCCATAAAAAAGTATATCACCTTCTACAGCATACCTAATGCATGCCATGAACGCCACAAAATGGTATTAAGTTTAAGGCTTACATTTTAGAACGCAGTAAAAAGGTATTGAATTTACGGCATGCTTTAGCACGCCGTGAAAAGTTGTTTGTCTAAACACACCGTAAACGTCAATTTAAAAATTGTTTATTTATTTGATTACTAGCAAACCTTTAATAATTACACAACAAAATTAATCCATATATAATAAGGTTTTTCATACTTTCGAAAAACAAAAATATTAAGTATAGTTCAATACAAATATCAATGTAAAATTTATCTCAACAATTCTCAAAAATTATAGACTACTACTTAAAAAATTGATTAAAATGTTAAAATATTTTATCAATATCATAGTTTACTTCTTTGACCTTTAATTTAGCTATCCCACAGAATATCAACTCTCTCCACACCACAAAAATAATAAGGTTATAATTAATAAACTTAGAGTGAGCATATAAATCAAAAGTATATCAAGAAATGTATTAACTTTTATTTAATAAACATAGTACATATGACTAGCAATTACTTGAGTATATTTTTAGTAAAAATACAAAGAAAATTTGATTAACTTATGAGCTCTAACAAAAATACATCTATAAACACCATACCTTCCAAAAAAGAGTTAAGGGTATGGTTAGAATAGTAACATGTAGAGCCATAAAATATCAACACATAGAGACAACCCCTTGCAAAACTTCATCATGGCATGTTTGAAGAAGTCCCTATGAATTACATAAAAAACAAATAGCAGGAGAAATTTTTAAGGAAGAAGATAGAACTACAAAGATAAGTATCAATCACTGGGGTGATTTCCTTCAAATGATGTCTTGATATAAATAATCATTTTAGCATCCAAATAAAAACCTCATGTTCAATTCAAATAAACCACCCATCAACCTTTTGATTTTAAACATAACCTAATCTTCAATTGAGATTGAATGTAAATGTAAATGGAAATAAAATAGAAAAGAAGTTAGTGATTACAACGAATCCACTTTGATGCACCTAATTTGCCATGTAATTGTATTTCCTAATGCATCTTCAAGAAGAAAAAAACTCACGTGTGAGACGATATAAGCTGACATTATCAATCACTTCATTAAACCAAACTCTCCAACATTCATTACCAAGGGGTACATGATGTACTAGATCACTTGTACGATGTTTGTATGCCTCTAAAACTTTATAAAAAATTGCTAAATAAATCATCTAAAAATCATTTATGGATATATTTTAAAATATTCTAAATTTA
>CAIGRF010393510.1:32066-45366 GCA_903798235.1 Fraxinus ornus | reverse complement strand
TTATTTTTAAAAACCAACCAACTAACGTGCAACGCACGTTGATTCCTACTAGTATTTTAAAAAAAAAAAAACTTAAAACGTTTATTTTAAAATAATTTTTAATTTTAATTTTTTAAAGAACATTTTTTTAAAATAACTTTTTATTTTATTTTTATTTGTAATTATTTTTTTTCGTTCTTCTCCTTTAATGTATTAAATCGCTTATTTTTTTATTAGCGCAAGTGTAAAATGAATCTATCTCTTACGTATAGTAGTTACAATTCGGTCTTCTTAATTTTCTGAGATTATATTTTATTCCATTATTTCTTGTTGAATGTTCTGATATTTGAATTTTTGCAAGATATATTACCATCTAAATGCTGAGTTGAGACAGATAGCGAGAAAATGTACTTAGAATAGTAGCTTTGAGAGTTTTACTATTATATTGGAGTTGCTCGATGATCAGCACGGAGATATGTTAGTTAGTCATTCCTATGGCCCTTGTATCAATTTTGAGAGGTGTAGTACTTTGGGCAGATCATTGATGCATTACTATGTCTACTGCTTAGGTTAGTCGACGACGATGCCCTTCAATTCGACCTCGTGGGCAAGGTTATTAGTTTCTCTATGTTTGAATTTGCCCCGATAACTAGACTGAAGATTAAAGGGGACGAAGCAGCTAGCAACGATACTTAAAGAAACAATAGGCAGTACGACGCATATTTTTAAGGATAGGGGACGGTGCTTTTACCGTAGTTGATTGGCACAATCAGATAGTGTGACCAAATGTTGGACATATTGAAATTGTCTATATTCTTGAGTGTGATGAGGTGTCACAAAAAGACTGCGATCGACATTTTTCATTTAGAAGTTGTTAACTACATCGATGACTTCGACAACTATCCGGGGCCTGAGATGTTTTGAGGACACCGTACACGTCTTATCTAGACCACACTTGAAGTTCAAAGTGTCCTTGCATAAGTACGATACTTGTGGATTGTCCTTGACTGTGAAGGTAAAAGTTTAACACTGTCAACGTTAAAATATTTTTTATACTGAATTTATAAATAATAATTATATGTGTTGCAGATCTGGGTATATGAGACTGTTCCCCTCTTAGGTACCCGATTTGTGAAGAGGGGGGGAGATGCGCTACTTTCGGATGCATCATTAGAGAGCATCTCGAGTAGATGGTTGTCAATCTTGCAGACAGTTATCAGCTCTCTTCGACGACTCTCAGGTGAGTATTATACATTTGCGATTTATATTGTATATCGTTTCAAAATTTCAGCACATGATCATTAACTAGTTGAGGTGTCATATGTTAATTTGAAGCCCTAACTGAGTTGACGCTATCAACAGAGGATGATGGTCGGAGTTTTGTGCATGAATTAGTCGTTTCGCATATTCAAGATGATCAGATCTCCGATTCCAACATGGATCGAGATTGGGTGATTTGAAAATAATTTGTTGATTATTGTTTTGTATGAGTTAGCCTATTTTAATTAAATTAATAATTTTTAATGTTGTTATTTGTGTTGGAGCGTAGTCCAATTGATCGACAATCACCTTCACTTTGGATATCACCTCTGTCAATGAGATCTCCTTCTCTCTCATCCAGACACCTTCCCTCCCCCATGGATCACTTGCATAGAGTTAGAGTTATTATTTCGATGATCAGTACGTCTGCCTGACTGAATTTATCAGAGAGGAGGTGGACGTACTACAAGCGAAGGTGGACACGGTACGATAGGGTTAGGAGAGGATGTAGGGATGCTGCGATGAAAGTTAAGATGCGAGGTAGTAGATTTATCACATGATGTTGGAGTGCTACGAGACCATTTAACAATCCTTCAGGATGAGGTCGTAGCTCTCCGAGACGATGTATCGACAGAGAATGGGGTGACGAAAATGGGTGTCACCCACTGTTGTGGACAGATGAGGTTGCATTAGAATCATTTTTATTATTTTATGGAGCTGGATGGGGACAGGAGGGGTAGAAAAGACGAAGAAGGCGGAGGGGGTAGCGGTCCCCAGGGTGGAGGAAGTGGTGGCCACGATGATAGAGGATGTGGGGAGCCTCAAGGCGGAGGGGGTGGCAAATGAGAAAAAGTCGCCCGTCGTAATAGGAGTAAAAAGCGTGATATTGACATGTCGGAGCAAGTGGTCGGCAAGATGTTAAGATTGCCGTCACAATATGTCGTTTCTCCCTTCACGACTGAGGCAAAGAGGAGGATGTTCGTCGACAGAACATATCCCCAATCTCTTCCGGGAGGTGGACCATGACAGTGGGAAGCGTTCAAGACAGAGTAAAGAAAAATTATACTCGAATATACTTGCAAACTACAAATAACTCATTCATGTTCATTTTTCGTCGCTCGCAAACACCAACGGCAATTATCGTTGATGCAGATAATCGTCAATAATGATTCATTTGATTTCTTCACTTTAAACTCAATGTTGTATTTCAGTGCAATTGGTGCACAGTTTCCAACAAATCTTTATTTGTTCAAATAGTTGTTCGATATACAAATCCTCATGGGAACCACACGTAAAAAATTAGATGACGGTCAACTGAATCCAACCCCTGAACTCCCACCTCACACGTCTCCAATGAAATAAAGCAATCGAATCCTTATTTGTAAATTCATTTTCATTATCGTTGTCGCAAACTACCAACAAAATTTGCGCGTAACATCGAGATCTTGATGAGGAACAACTATCTCGGGAATAAGCACATCATCCTACGAGCTATTCTTCATTTTTGTTCAAATTAAAGGATCGTTAAACGCCACATCAAAATTCCGTCCACTACTTCAACACTAAGGTAATCGATTTTACGAGGGTGATGGATGGAGTGCAAACGAAGAAAGCCCAGTGAGTAAATTGAAGCAATTTGAAGTTGAGTGAGCAGCCCGTGACTATTGTATAAGTTGAGTGGTTTTTGAAACATTTCACTTAATGATACTTAACTACGCCATGAGGATTTAACCTTAATTTGATAGTAGTTAGTATTAGCATATGTTTGGTATAAATTAAAATATACAAAAATGTCAAGTTAAAATCAATAATTTTAATCATATATTTCATGAAATCATAATCTTTCAATCACTTATATTTCATCAATTTTTATCAAAATTGACTAAATTTTGATTTTAATCTACATCAGGGCTTAATATAAATAAATAGTCCATAATTACTCCAAAGTCCAAACTGTAATTTGACCTGTTTCTCTAGAAACCAAGAATGTTGCCATCAAACCTCGAGTTAATTGTCCCACTGTTCACCGAATTTATATCTTTGTTTTCAATTGTTCACTAAAGTTTAAGATGTCGAGTTTTGGCCATTAAATTTATCCAAATGTTGGATGTTACTCGTTGGCATAATATCCGTTTAAACAGTTAAGGAAATTAGTGACGTGGCTAATAGAATGCACATGTGGCACCTCGTCGCATTGTTAACGAATTGTCATATCTTCAATTGCTCACTAAATTTTGAAAAACATCTTAGATTGCTCACTAAAATTTGAAGTTGTCGAATTTTGACCACTAAACTTATAAAAATTACGTTGGATTTTTATTCCTTAAAAGATGTGTACGACAAGCACAGGAGTTGCGTAAAAGTAATAAAGTTGACAAACGAGTCGAAATTATCGATCCTACAAGAAATGATTACTCAATGACATAATAGTTAAATTTAAATGAAACGTGATTTTGTAAAATTTTAAACTATTTTCATAATTTGAAAAATTCAAACTTATTGTGTGTTTCGTTGTTAAAATTCAAATTAAATTAAAATTTGAATTTTGCAACGAGTTATACAAAAAAATTTATTTAAATGAATTGTGTGTTTCGTTACAAAAATTCAAAGTTTAATTAAATTTACTGCGCCTTTCATTGCAAAATTCTTTTAATTAAATTTATTATGTGTTTCATTGTATAATTGAATAATCATTCCTCGTGGGATCGACATTCAAACTCGTTTGTCCACTTTATTACTTTTACGAAACATGTGTGCCTGCGGTATTTATTTTTTAGCCCCTGTTTGGTAGACATTAAAATTTTCATTTTCATTGTTCTACTCATTTTCAATCACACATTCTTCAATAAAATAATATTTTTCATCACATCAATAATTTTTCCTTCCTTTTCAACCACACATTCTCCATCAATCTACTATTCCAAAATACATTCTTCCAAAATAATGTGGCTCAAACACACTATAACTATTAATTACCTTACTATAAAAATATTGTGCACATCANATATATATATATATATATAAAGTCAAAATCTGTGGCTAATTTATACATATACACAAAAGATGGTTTATCATATATATACACGCAGAGAGGAGGTACCACAATGGAGTTGAAGTAAAAAAGGGCTGCTACATTGGAAATCAAAAATGAAGTTGTTGGCAAAGTATATATACATGTAGACACCAGGAATTAATCACGTTTCGTCAATTTTTAATGATGTCTTTCCACTTTTACGTGTTTAAATTTAACATTATAAGTGGTTAAATATTTTTATTGTTATAATTGATAATGTCGTTTAGTTTTTTATTATATGTTTAATTTCAAGATTTTCATGTCATTTTAATACTTTTTAATTAATTATTGTGTGTTTAATACTTTAATTGTTTGTGCAACAATTAATTGATTTAGGGATAATATTGAGATCGAGATGTGATATATAATTCTAGCTTGTGCAATAATTGACATAGACATTATAAGAGATCGATAGATAATTATAAGTTATGCGATCTTTGTTGAATTCCTATAGATAAATGCGTTCATATGTGTGTGAATTTACATAAATATATATTAAGTTCGGGCATATGAATAGAATTAATGTTGTTTGAGAGAGATCACTAAATACAATAGGTTAATTCGATCGTTGACACGTATGAAAAATGGTTTAATAAATTGAAATTAAATGTATGATGAATAACCTAAATGAAATTGGAAATCCTAACTACATCACATAATTTTATTTGCAATTTTAATTTGAGTTTGTTATTTTATTAAATAGTTGGTTACTTTATTTGTTTGAATTTCGCTTAGAAAATAAAATTCGATTTGATCATTATTTGCTATTTTAATTTAAAAAGAAACTAGGTTCGTTTAAAACTTTATAAGAGATAATAGTCTTTGTGGAACGATATTCGGACTTAATAAATTCACTTTATTATTTGTCACGATCCGTACACTTACGAAATTTCACGAACAAGTTTTTGGCACCGTTGCCGGGATTAGTTTATTTGCTTTAAATTTTTTTATTAATTCTAGCTTTGATTTAGATTTATTTTTTTCTTTATTTTTGTTTTTGTGTGTTTTTGTTATCATTTTCGTTGCTAGTGTCCTTGCATGCGAAATTCGAGAGTAGATAGTCTAGTACCATTTGATCTAGAAATCGAACGTACTTTTAACTATAGAATTAGGCAACAAGAGAGAATATCATGACAGAACAACGTAGAAAAGTGCAATCGGCTCATGTTGAACAACCAGTCGAGATTGATGAACATGATTTGCCACTTGGACAATTCATCACACCACTTGTTGCACCAAATCAATCAAGCATCGTTTATCCTCCATTTAGGTAACCAAATTTTCAACTGAGGACAGACATTATTTTATTGCTCGAGAACGGAGTATCATTTTATGGGAAACCTCATGAGAATCCATACAATTACATCTCACTCTTTTTGGACATCTACAAAAATTATAATTTTCATGGAGTATCTGATGAAGAAATCAAGTTGAGACTCTTTCTACATATACTCAGAGACGGAGCAAGAGAATGGTTGGATGCCTTACCCGCTAGAAACATTAGGACCTAGAATGATCTTGTATAAAAATTCGTCACAAAATACTTTTCATTGTCAAAAGTAACTAAAATAAGACACGAAATATCTACTTTTCAGTAGGACAAATTAGAGAGTTTTCACGAAATATGGAAGAGGTTTAAAGACTTGATCAGGAAGTATCCTAACCACGGTATTAAGAAAAATTTGCAAGTTCAGGACTTCTACAGTGGTTTAAAGCTAGCATGTCGTATATCGGTGGATGCAGCTTCAAATGGATCTATCACACTAAAGTCGCCCAATGAAGTTGAGGAATTATATGAGACGATGACAGCCAACAATGCCTTATGGACTTCTGAAAGATCCACATATAAGAAGCACACAAGTCTACATGAGGTGGATGCTTTCTCAACATTATCAGCACAGATGTCAGCTTTAGAGAAGAAGGTGATAGATCACTTGACAACGAGAGATTCAGCAAAAGTAGTGCAAACAAGATATTTGATTTGTGGTATATGTGGTAGAGCTCAAAATAGTAAGAAGTACCATATGTCATTTCAAGAGATGGAGGAAGTTAACTATGTACAAAATTTCCAACGCTAACAAAACAATGCATTTAGCAATACATACAACTTAGGTTGGTGTAATCACCTTAACTTCTCATGGAGCAACAACCAAAATAATCAGTAGCAACCTCACCCTGATTTTCAACAATAAGATAAAAAATCGTCTCTAGAGAGATATCTTGGGTAAATTTATACAGAAGACCAATCAGTATATGGTAAAGATCGAAATAACTAGGGATGGTAACGGTTCGGCCAAAACCATAACCGCACCATCAAATTTTTGGTCATACCATAACCGTACCATAACCACGAAAGTCGGTTCAGTTAATAACCACAAAAATAAATTATTTTTTATAAGTCCAAACTCCAATCATCAAATTGAAAAAAAAAAATATATATTATGAAGAAAAGTCAATAAAAACAAAAACACAATACTAAGCCAATTTAGCAAACAATATCCCAACTTTCAAATGCAAAATTCGAATTTAACAAACAATATTATCAACATAGGTCAATCTCCATTCTTCCCTACAACTCTTATAGCATAGGTCAAGAGTCAAGATTCAAAGTTGCTTCCAATATAGTAAATAAGAAATATAATTAGAGTAATAATACAATCATACTACCTAATAAAAAATGGTCTTAACTGAAGATTTAAACCAAAAAATTTACATCTTCGTCAATATCCTCCTCACTAAACCTTGCATAAACCCCGAAGTATGATGAAGGAGCAGATTTTTCTACACATAATAGAGAAAGAAATTAGCAATAAAAGAAAGTGCATGAATAAAAAATATAAAACAATAAATCCGTCATGAATACCAGTCTAAAACCAATCTCGAGCACACATTAAAGCTTCTAAAGTCTTTATGAGGCACTTCCACTGTCTTTTTAAGATTAAATAAACATTCAACTGCAGATTAAAACAAACAGAATTCTGATAAACTAATCATTGATTTGGTGAACAGAAAATACAATTTATAAACAGAAAGTAGCATTGATTTGATTTAAGAACTGGATGATTTGAATTCAAGAGAAAACTAACATGTGAAACTTTCGGATCTGGAATTGCTGGAGATAACTCAATCGCATAAATAATAGTGTCAATTAAATCGCTTGATTCTGCACGATTTCGTTTTTACAATTGTCTTTTTTTCGCGATAGGGACAATTGCACTGAGTTCCTGAAATAAGAATTCGATGCACAAAATTATTTACCAAACTTAAGGAACAATACAAGCACTCAAGAAACATGAAACTATACCATACTCGGAACTGATGAGGGCGGAACTGGCGAGGGCGGCGACGAATTTGAGTGGAGGAGAAGTGTAGTCTGGAAACTGTAAATCTGAGTTTTAATTTAACGTGTAGAGTATATTGAAATTGGGCTACCTGGACAGTGAGCTGGGTTATTGGATTAATGTTTCCTTAATGTTAATTGGGCCAGAATTTTGGAAAGCCCAATTGTCAAAATTGTCTAATTAATTTTGAGAGAGAATAATGGAAAGTCCAATTGTCCAATTAAATTTTTCTTAACGGATAATCGGTTCGGACACCATCGCTAAATACCATACTCGCCCAAAATGAAGCGATTCATTAAAATCAAAACCCCAGCCGTCCCATTGCACCATCTGTTCGATTTTTTACACTCCATTCGATTCGATAAATCGCAGTTTTCCATTTTAACGTTCGTATTGTCATCCCTACCCACGCCCATCTCTCCCTACTTCATTTTGCAGCTCAATAAGAGAGAGAGGTTTTGGAGGAGGAGAAAATGCAATCCCTTCAACGCATATTTACCCAACTCTCTGTTAAAACCAACATCAAAACCACAAACCTCAGGGTTTTATCCGATTTACCAAAAAAAATTTCCACCGAAAATGGAAGCGGCAATAACAACAAGAAAGAACCCGATTGGGCGGCCCATTTCGGTGGGACAGGGTTGTCCGACTCCGACCCGTTGGGATGGGACGTGGGTCCGTCCTCGTGGTCTACTGGGCTAACAAAGGAGCACTTTGACGGTGAAGTCGTTGGGCAGCAGGTGGAACCTGGTTCTGATCGAGGTCGGACCAGTGGAGGTGGCTCGGGTCAGAATCAGGGCGGTGTCTCGAGTAAGAATCGGACTGGGAACTGGCATTCCGAGGCTAGGTGGACGGACTTGGAGTTGGCGAAGGTTAAGGAGTTGGAGTCAGAGAACCGCAGGGGAAAGGCTTTTGTGGATGTCTGGGATGATAGAATGAAAGAAATGACTGAACTCATGAAACAGGTAAAATAACTGATTTTTATTCTTATCATTTATCTGCGTTCAACTTCTCTATTTTTCAGTAATTTGATGGATGGAGAACAAAACCCCAGAGTTCAAATTTCTTCATTAATGTTTATTTCATGTGGTGTTTGAAGTAATATTCAAATAACAGAACCCAATTTCTTACATTATAGTTACTTCTAATTTCTTTATTTAGTCAATTACTGCAGAAAAAACTGAAGGGAAAGTGTGTGGCGTTTGCCTGTGTGCGTTCATGTAATGTTGTTGGAGGGTTCACTAGGGGAAGGAGTATATTCTGAAACAAGTTAGCTTTCTTTGGAATTTTGATTTTCAGTCTCAGGTGTTATTTTGCCTGTCTTGATGGTATCTTAGTATTTGTAGGGAAAAACCCAGATTTCGGAATGGGAAAAATTACTCAATTCCATTTTTGTTGTTGCACGTTTTCTTCTTTCCCAGTTTTGATAGTGATGAAGTAGTTGAATAGGGAAACTTAGATTTACATACAAAAAACAATGTAATTTATGCAAGTGCAGGTGAGGGAGCCAGGTGCAAGAGGGTCATATCTGAAGGATTCAGTGAAGTCAGAGATTTATAAAAAGCACAAGGAAAACCCGGAGTTGTACGCTGTGGAAAGGTTGGCAAAGGAATACAGGATTATGAGGCAGAGGGTGCACGCGATTTTGTGGCTCAAGGAGCTTGAGGAAGAGGAGGAGAAGAAGCTTGGATGCCCGCTCGATGATTCTGTCGAGCTCCTGCTTGATAACTGCCCAGAGTAAGTGAATGAAAAGATTAGATGTGCTCTTTGACTTCATAGTTGTACATACTATATGTGTAATTGCTTATCAGCATGTTTGGCTTAGCTCATTGCTATAAAAGAAGCCAAAAAGTTGGCTTCTTTTTGGCTTATCTTGACAGTTTGTGTTTGATGATCTCACATTGTAAGTTAATTATCTAATAGCCAAACGGATTGGTTGGTTACTAACTTTATTGAATTTGTCAGTAATATGCAAGAAGTAGTTGGTACTAAGTTGTACTGTTATTGAAATAATGTCCACTCATGTACATCTATAAATACCTGTGTGCTGTAATACTTTGTTGCATTTTGGTGATTTATTGCTGTGTTGTTGTCAGAAAAATCATCTGATGATTAGAAAGTTTCACGTAACTTATTTTGTGTTGTCTTGACAAACTTGGATTTTAATTCCTGATGTTGCGGTGATGGCACGGTGGAAAACATAAGTGTTTGATACAAGCACATGTACTGCAAACTCTGAAATTTTAGTATGAATATTGTTTGTAGCTGCCGCCCAGTAGTTTTGTTCAAATGTGATCGATCTAACTTTCTTTGCACATTGGAAAAGCCGGCCATGCTTTTATTGGCCAACTTGTCTTGTCTTCTTTGCAAGGTTTGGACCATGTTGCCAGTTTGCTTGTCTTCGTGGCAAGGCAATAGACTTAAACAGTAGTTTTGGTGTATATAAATACAACAAAATAGCATGAAGTTAAACAAATTTCCTATATATTTGGGGTTGGCATCATGATTTTGAGTTCCTACATCCTGATTGCATTTAATGAAATTTCCCAGTTCATAAGCCATAATATTTGCAAGTCTCGTGTTGTATTCACAAAGAGATGAAAATATCATTGCTAGTGCTGGGTTGCTCAACTTTGTGCCATTTTACTTATGCATAGCTGTAGAAAGAGAAATAAATACGAGTTTTACAGTTTGTGATACAAATGGGTACTAATTTATAGTGTGATGTATTAGTGTACTATTGATTCATTTTTAAGAATAATGTTGCTATTTGTATCCACTGTTAACCTGAGATTAACATGCCCGTCTACTTTCTTCTGTTGGATCTGTACTTTCAGAAATCAAAACAAGAAAGATATGTTCTTCAACTGAATGCAGGATCATTTAATTTCATTTGAATAACGTGTTTTTTTTAGGTGTTACCCTTCTAGCATCAATTATTAAATGCTAGGAAGAAAAATCTTCTGGAAGATGTCTTGTTGCTTTCCTTGGTTATGCTCCATAAATTCATCATTATTAATGCTTTGGGCATTCTGTGGTGCTAAGTTTAAAAAAATTCAAATGGTTCATGCATATGTGGGTTCAAGTAACTAGTTACTTATAAAATCCTTTAGTTTTTAGGTGAAAATAACTAATGACCTTTCAAATATTTTCTTCTGTGGTAAACAAGTTTTTTCCTATCAGTAGAACCCAAATGAGATACTTTGGTACCAAATATCCAATGGCCTATCCAATCCTTGATAGTTTCAGCAAAAATACTGTTTGAGTAAAGTGCCTTGTCATTTCAGTTTGATTATGAAGAAAAAAGTAATATATCCTGCCCTGCCCCAAATTTACATAAAGATAATTTCTCTTGTAATTTATCAGCTGATAAAAACCCATTTTCCTAGGGTAATTTTATATTTTGAGGTTTTATCTCACATGCTTGACACAAAATAAGCCTAGGACAATTTTAAACATATATCACCGCCTTAGTCGGTTACAGTTCACCATATTTGCTGCTGCCCTCTTAGCTCTATGGGGTGATAGAAATTGGGTTGTTCATGGCAGGAACATGAGGGAAGCTTCACACGCCAACTGACCAAGAATGACCATAATGGGGTGCAAAGGGATGGCGTGAAAAGAGGTTGGAAGAGGCTGGCCCAGGGGTGCTGACTTTACAAGGATGCGGCTATCAGAGTCTAATAGGGATGGCTCTGCATGGGTGCATTTGTTATAGACAAGGCTGGTTCGGTTTTGGCGGTATGTGCTGAATGTGTCACGGGATTTTATGATCTGGAGGTGGGTGAAGCTTTTGCTTTCTTCCATGATGGGAATACAGGGGCCCATAATCTTGCTCTCTGCCACGATGGGAATAGGATGGCCCATAATCTTGCTTTATTTTCTACTACGTCCCAATTGCCTATAATTGAGTTGATTGTATTCCACTTTTTATGTCATCTGTTGTTTTTAGGGGACATTAATGAATGTAAGTTTAGTTCGAAATGGGGGGGAAAAAAAAGAATGGCTAAAGAAAAAAAAAATGAAACTGATTTCTTTAAGCCAACATAAGATAAGAGTTCTAAAGAAGGAAATCTTTTGTTTTCTTATTCACATTCTTTGATTTTTGATTTTTGATTTTTTGCGTTCTTGCCAAGAGATGAAATATTAGTTATGTTTTGTTGGAAATAAATCTCCATTCTCCTGTCTTCATTGGCATCTAGTGTCTGGTAAAGACTAAACTCGTGTATTTTAACCAAATCTTATGTGCTTGTTCTTTTGGAGTGGTCATTTGGATGTGGTAGTTGAGTTGAATTTAGGCGATTACCTTTTCAAATTCACATGCTAGTTTTCACTCCAGAACATTCCTCATCTATTTTTTTCAGTAATATCTGGGAAGAGTTGAACTTAAGTTCGTTTCTGCCCCGCTGTATATGCAAAATTGTGATGCAACTCTGGCTGCTTATTTTCTGTTACTATCCACTCGGTTAAATTCTTTGACGTGCTGGAGTGTACTGTTATCATCGAGTAATTTTTCTGGATACTTCTGTCTGCAGATTTTTCATTTCACGTGATAGGGAGTTCCATGTTGCCTCTCTGCCATATAAGCCAGATTTTAAAGTCATGCCTGAGGGTTGGGATGGTACCACTAGAGACCCAGATGAGGTGCATTATGAGATCTCAATGAAAGAGGATGAAATTTTGTACCAAGAGTTTGTTCAGAGGATGAACTTCAACAAGATGAAGGTAAACACGCAAATTCTGAGTAATGTAAATAATGCTTTCTGAGTATCATTTTCTAATCTTCGGTCGATATTTCTTTTAACGACAATGTTATTCTATGTAATTTATAAGATGGCAAAGAAGGTGAAATGCCACAAATACAGCAGGAGACGTCCATCTAAAGGATGGAATTTCATGGTGGAGAAACTAGGTCCCAAAGGCAAACGAGGTAATGGAGGTGGCTGGAAATTCATTAGCATAGCCGATGGGTCCAGCAGGCCTTTGAATGAATTTGAGAAGATGTTTGTGAAGAGAGAGACTCCTCGCCGACGGCGAAAGATCCTCCCATGATATTCCGAACAAGGGTTAAGTTATCAAAGTTTGAACAAACAAATGGAATTCTCAAAGACTATTCAATTAGTAGCGTCTAGTGATCGATTTGAGGGTATTGTATTGGTTTTGTGTTTTGTGGTATGGCTTTCTAGAAGTTGAGCTTTTTGGTGGACTGAATGCAAGAGCATACATTTGACAAATAATTAAGGTCTTTTTTTCTCTGTTTTTCACCTGTAACATGTACTCTTTCATTGAAGCTCGTTATCAATCAATTTGTTTCAACTTCGGAGGCTTCATAATCCTGTAATGAAGTCGGGAACCCCAAATGCAGTTGCAATAAAAAAAAATTCATAATTCAGGGAGGAATTTTTTTTTTTTTTTCATTTTAGTCGTTTTGTTGATGATAATTCTCAGCAGGATTTGGGAAAATATAATCTGCATCTCACCTGGACTATCCGCCACAAAACGTGGGGTTTCTTTAGGATTAATCCTCTGACACTGCCATAAATTCTCCATTAGTGGGGTTTGAGAACTGGGTATTGAGAGAGAACAATCACCCCTAATAGAACGGAAAAAATACCTGGAAATAGAGCAAGACATCAATTCCATTTTC
>CAIGRF010393510.1:10715-29438 GCA_903798235.1 Fraxinus ornus | reverse complement strand
TTTCTGCCCCGCTGTATATGCAAAATTGTGATGCAACTCTGGCTGCTTATTTTCTGTTACTATCCACTCAGTTAAATTCTTTGACGTGCTGGAGTGTACTCTTATCATCGAGTAATTTTTCTGGATACTTCTGTCTGCAGATTTTTCATTTCACGTGATAGGGAGTTCCATGTCGCCTCTCTGCCATATAAGCCAGATTTTAAAGTCATGCCTGAGGGTTGGGATGGTACCACTAGAGACCCAGATGAGGTGCATTATGAGATCTCAATGAAAGAGGATGAAATTTTGTACCAAGAGTTTGTTCAGAGGATGAACTTCAACAAGATGAAGGTAAACACGCAAATTCTGAGTAATGTAAATAATGCTTTCTGAGTATCATTTTCTAATCTTCGGTCGATATTTCTTTTAACGACA
The DNA here is from genome assembly GCA_903798235.1 of Fraxinus ornus. Taxonomy (NCBI): domain Eukaryota; kingdom Viridiplantae; phylum Streptophyta; class Magnoliopsida; order Lamiales; family Oleaceae; genus Fraxinus; species Fraxinus ornus. The sequence goes on along the minus strand of CAIGRF010393510.1, from coordinate 29,024 downwards.
ATGTTATTCTATGTAATTTATAAGATGGCAAAGAAGGTGAAATGCCACAAATACAGCAGGAGACGTCCATCTAAAGGATGGAATTTCATGGTGGAGAAACTAGGTCCCAAAGGCAAACGAGGTAATGGAGGTGGCTGGAAATTCATTAGCATAGCCGATGGGTCCAGCAGGCCTTTGAATGAATTTGAGAAGATGTTTGTGAAGAGAGAGACTCCTCGCCGACGGCGAAAGATCCTCCCATGATATTCCGAACAAGGGTTAAGTTATCAAAGTTTGAACAAACAAATGGAATTCTCAAAGACTATTCAATTAGTAGCGTCTAGTGATCGATTTGAGGGTATTGTATTGGTTTTGTGTTTTGTGGTATGGCTTTCTAGAAGTTGAGCTTTTTGGTGGACTGAATGCAAGAGCATACATTTGACAAATAATTAAGGTCTTTTTTTCTCTGTTTTTCACCTGTAACATGTACTCTTTCATTGAAGCTCGTTATCAATCAATTTGTTTCAACTTCGGAGGCTTCATAATCCTGTAATGAAGTCGGGAACCCCAAATGCAGTTGCAATAAAAAAAAATTCATAATTCAGGGAGGAATTTTTTTTTTTTTTTCATTTTAGTCGTTTTGTTGATGATAATTCTCAGCAGGATTTGGGAAAATATAATCTGCATCTCACCTGGACTATCCGCCACAAAACGTGGGGTTTCTTTAGGATTAATCCTCTGACACTGCCATAAATTCTCCATTAGTGGGGTTTGAGAACTGGGTATTGAGAGAGAACAATCACCCCTAATAGAACGGAAAAAATACCTGGAAATAGAGCAAGACATCAATTCCATTTTCTATGGAATTCCACCCTTGTCAAACAGGGCCTAAATCATGTGTGTGTTTTTTTTTAAAAAAGTATGTGCGAATGATCTGAATTTATCCGTTCAAAAAAATGTTCACTTTCTTCATCCACGCTTCATTCTTAAAAATTAAACTACGATTGTTACTGAAATCAAACAATTAAGAAAAAAATTTGTTTCCTTGTTCTAGGACTTGGTTCTGCAAGATGGAATGGGTAACTAATGAGACATTTGATTCGTTTTATCACTAGAAGATGCTTTCTTATAACAATATAGTTTCGAAGAGTGGTGGGAAGAGTAATGATGACGTGCTTTGAAGCTAGAATTTGTTCCATGGATTGATTTTATTACACGCTTCATTTCGTTGATTGACCATTAGAGGACTTACACAACGATGATTCCATCATTTCTCTAGAAGCAGATAGCTTAGAGCAATGGAGAGAACGAAAGTAAAAAAATAAAATGTTCATTATCACTTGCATGATTGAAACAGATACAATTAGAAATTTGACTTCAGTAAATTCGAGAATGCACGAGTGTGCTTTCTTGAGCCAAGAAAACTCGAAACAGAAATAACATTATAACAACAAACTAATACTTATTCTCAATAACCTGTCATTGGTTACCTGAATATGAGACAACACAATCAAGAGAACAAATACTGCCAAAACAAAATCTTTGAACTGAAGACAAAATTAAACAAATTTTAATATTCATCTCTTTTTTTCATGCAGCGTTCTCAGCAGGTAGGCAGATCAGCAGGAGGCGGCTCAATGGATTGTAATTTCCCCTTTCCATTTTCAACCAGGAATGACATAGCAAGACCCCAAGTGAGATGGGAATCTATATGACAGTGAAACAGCCAAACTCCTGTTGCAAAATGAGGTTTTATATGGTTATAATTAGTGTGTTAATTTAGCTATGATGTCAGAGGATTTTCTAATATACTGCATAAAATATAATCTACAACTCACCTGGATTATCAGCCACGAAACGTATGACTGCCCATCCACCAACAGGAACATCTATTGTATTTCTAACTGGTGGATCAACAAGGTTGAATCTAGAAGTATCTGTTTGGGGATTGAAATTGCCAAATCCTTGTCCCACGACGAAGAAATGGTATCCGTGAAGATGAATAGGATGGTCATCTGTTGAGGAGATGGCTGTATCTTGCAGCACAATTTGTACATTTGAACCATACTTTAATTTGTACAGCTTAGTCGCAAAACGTGGTTGCCACAATGCACGGCTCACATTGCCTGTGTAGTTGAATTTTACTGGTGGAACTGGAGGAAAATCTGTGGTAAAAACTCCAGGAATATTTTGGTAATAGGCTTGTAACAAGGAGGTCCTTCTAGGAAGCACAAATGAAACATTGTTCATGCTGGCAGCAAAGCGGGTATTATTTGGTCCTTGACATCTAGGTCCAGGGTTACAATTGACAAATCCTAATCCCACCGTAAAAAACAAGTTCTTGTCAATCTTTGTAGGGACTCTGGCGTTTGAAGGAATACTCCTCAGTTGGCTTGTAAATGCAGTTGTGGTGGCAGTGTCATTGAAGGCCGGCAGCTGAGGTAGCACGGTACTCGAGGATGATCTTCTTCGGGCATTTTTGTACTCGAGAATTGCAGTGGTGGTTGTGTTGTCAAATGGCGCATTCTGTGCTGCAGCATAAGCACGTGCAGCCATATAATAGCGTGCTGGTGGTTGGTCAGCCGTGAGTAGGACATTAGTTGTCTGTCCAGGTCCAACCATGATGACCCTTGTGATAAATGGTTTGTGATAGGAAGCATCAGCTTCAACTACGGTTAGTTTGTGATTGGCCACAGAGAAAAAGAGCTGTTGATTAAGTGCAGCGTTGATGACTCTGAGAAGAACTGTCTCCCCGGATTTAACTGAGATTTTCTTCGTATCTGCATTGGAACATAAAAACAGCTATTATTTTTGTACTGTCATTCATTTCTGGCTAGTTGATTTTCGAAGTCACAGTTTTTTATTCAATTTTCATCAGGTTAACTTTTTCTTGATTATGAAATTCTAATTTTCTAGATGAGTATTAGACCTTTGCTGGAGCATCTGTATAGGTCACCAGGCTGACCATTAATAGTGTATGCATCTGAAACATTTGGTGATGCTCCAGTAAAAAGTGCCTGTCTCATGACATCCATAATGTTTCTGTCCCACCATTCACCTGTGTTCATTAGTTACATTAATATTTATATGAGAATTTCTAACTCAAACATAGGCTAATTAAATCAGAAAGTTGAGTGGCCAAAAATGGTTAATTACCTAGAATAATAGGAACTTCTAAATTGGGTTTTGGAAAGGGATATGAGGAGCCAGATTTCGGAAAGATAATAATTGCTCCATAGACTGTGGCTCTGACCCATCTGCTGTGAGCATGCCACCACAATGTACCTTCCTGATTTTCGATTGTAAACCGGTAAGTGTAAGTGGCTCCCGGTCTAATTGGACATTGAGTAACATATTCGGGACCATCCGCCCATGGTGTTCGCATCTGACGAATTCCGTGCCTTGTGAAAATTGAAAACTTAGGTTACATTCCAACGGAAAGATATTATCAATAAGAATATTTGTATCTTGGTGAACATAGAACCTAAAAGAAACTATCTTGGTGAACATAGAACCTAAAAGAAACTATCACGAGAGCATTAGCAGCATGTTTGATACGTTGTACTTGACAACACTGTATAGGACAACGCTTGGGAGTTTAACTTCTCTCTCTTTTAACATTGTCTAATATCGAGTCTGACATACTAAATATGCCAATATCTGCATGTTTACACGTACACACGAATTTTATATATTCTATTACCAGTGGAGTGTGACATTGTAACGAGCTCTATTCGTGGCTTTGATGACAAGTGTATCTCCATTTCTTACTGCAAGAGTTGGCCCTGGAAATTTCCCATTAACCGTAATTATGTTGTGGGTTCTGCACAACCTCTTCACTGGTGTTTCTTGAACCTGTGACAATCAGAATATATTTTCAAACTGCCTAAGTTGTAAAGAACCTAAGAGAAAAGGATAAGACAAGAAGATGGTACAAAATACATACATCAAATTCATGGTGGTGAGTTTCTGCATCTGCTAAAGATGCCATAAAACCGAATATGAGAACTGCTAAAAGAAGCTGGATCAACGATCTGATGCAGCAGCCAAAGTTTTTAGCATCCATCTTGCTTCTTTCTCTTCTTTTGTTTAGTGAAACTTCAAAGTTTTAATGCTTGGTTGAGCTGCAAAAAGGGATACTATTTATACAAATTTGGAGAGGGGAATAAATCTATAATTTAATTTAAAAATAATTCAGAGGGGGTCCGATATAGTAGGATTTGTTAGGTGAAAGTGGACAGTATTACGGAAGAAGAAGAAGCTAAAAATCTTGTATGTTATATTGTCCAGCGCACATGACACATACTTTTAGGGGGACGGGTTACATTAGGAGTACAAGGACATTAAAACCTTATGGAACTTAATCCACTAATTCTATCAATGTTAAACTAACCAAAATCTTTCTTTTTAGATTTTGAGGGCAGATTAACTCCATGTCCTGATTATCCTCGAATTTCATTGAACAACTCTACTTAGATGTTTTTATATAGCATATTTAAACATGAGATTTACTTAATTAGGAGGAAGAAATACGCCTTTTCCTTTATTTATGCACTAATTTCTTGTCCCTTCAGAAAAACAACATGAAACTAAGCTTTCTTCGCAGTCAATTTGGGGTTGGCTACATGAATCTTTTTTGCCACTCGTTCACCTCTTTCCAAATTTTAAGTTTCGAGCAATACCCAATGGCACTTCCTCGCAGTAGGAGTATCATAATTTTCTAGGAAAACAGAAGCACTATAGTGTAATGTTAGACATTATGTTGCCAAATAAGATTATGTCATATTCACCACTAATAAAAACCTTCGATAAACATGTAATACATGTAAGTCATAATGGATACGCTGATTGGATAGATTGGATATCATTAAAAAACAAGACACGTGACAAATTATTTCTTCCAATACTATTACGTGAACCAAATATGCCAACAATGATGATCGGTAAATTTAAGATCAGCTGTATGGATATTTAACAAGTTGTGTTAGTTTTGATCTACCTCTCCTGTGCTAACTTGTTCCACCTGTCGCATATTTTTAGTTACTGGTTTCCATTTCCCTCGTGCAACTATACGTAAGCAAATGTCCTGTAGGTATTGAATGTCATAATCCTTTATGAAAAGATAATTTTCAAATATGTAGTCCTTTGAATTAGTTAGCCAAACAACCAAACATTAACCAGACACAGTCCTTTTAATTGACATTACAAAAGATCATTTGTTAACCAAACTATAAAAACATGAATCAATCAGATGCCAGCATCTGGTACCTGCAACTTATCACATATGAAAGTGATATCAGCATTGGAGAGGAGACAGTAATAAAATGGACCAACTTTGTTTGGAAGTAGAGTCAGTTTATTTGAATATTTTACATCTTATTGTTTGAAAGAAAGGAATGAATGAACGAATGGAACAGGAATTAAACTGAGAGTTGAAATTTGGGTCCAAGTTTAGGTGGATTAGGAAAATACTCTTTAACAGATTTCTACGTGGTTGACTTAACCTAAATTTTGCAGCCTAAAACTGAAGTAATAGAATCTAGAATGGTTCCACCTTCATACATGTTAACACATAATTTAATGCCAAAAGTGATATCAATGGAACTTTTTTGGAGTTACTATTCTTAATGCAATTGGGAACAGTCAAATAATATTATATCGCCATTCAGTCTGTTTTATCACAACATTTAATGGAAGACCACGCTCGATTCTGATACAAAACTAACAACATTTTATGCTGATTATCAACCTACTTTGTTAACGTTCTTCCTTCATTGATACCAGTTGTGACTAATAATGATATTGACAAATGATTGATAATGTGAAATTGACATTTAACCTATGCGGATTGAGCTTAAAATCGAGCCTTAAAAAACCTTGCCATATTTTATAATATATTTAATTGGCATATTTAGTAAATGCATTCACCTAAAGTTGGAATAAAATGCCTTTACAGTACACAACTCCATGTTCACAGTAGGTGATGATTAGTTAGCTTCAATCGAGGCACTGATCTGTCAACAAAAAAAAAAAATTGTAATGTTTTGATTAGTTTGCTTCCTACATTTTAGTACATTTTGAGGTACATTTCAGACGAGTTAGGCTGCCTGCCCAACTTAAACACGTCCAGCACAAAAACTTGTTATGGATTAATAATATGTAAATGCATCAATATTTGAAATTGAACTTCTTTTCAAGACAAAAAAACAGACCAACTGAACTCATTCATCGCACATTTAACAATGTTCGACTAGCAGCATGTCCACTGTCATGTTCAGTGAGGTTCAATACTACATAACACAACGTTAGCTTCATAAATAAGTAGATATTAAGCTATAGAAATGTACCTATTCTACATTTACATGCATATCTTCATGTATATGATCTGTTTCAAGAATTAGCAATCAAAGCAACTGATACTTCACAATTTTGCACACACTATCACTATGTTTTTGGGGTATAAGTACTTTTACAACAATAAATTTCAATAGTACATTTCAAATTTATGTTGAAACGCCGGTTGCAAAACAGCGGTAAAATACAAATTATTCTCGAAGAATCATGTTAATTTAGTGTACATTGATATCTAGAAGCCAATCCTGGAAAGGAAAAAAATAACAAGCTATCAAAATTGCACCACTGCAAAATAGAAGCATAAAACTGCCATCATCCTGCACTGTCTCCTCAACTCTCTCAACATAGCCCCCGTGAAATTCTGAGCTAAATTTGAAGTTTAAGTGCTTGCAATGATTTAATTTTCAATTTGCATATCTTCAGAAACTCAGACATTAGAGTAGTCTGTCCATTAATGATCTTCCTTGTAACATCGGCAGGACTCCAAGATTGTAATGCTTCAGATATCCTCTCACCCAGTTCAAAATCTTTCATCAAAGAAATAGAAGACTGGAGTATTTGGAAGACCTTCCCGGGCCCTTCAGTATTTGTATCTCTATGAATCAAGGAAAACATGGCTTCAAATTTCTCATCATCTGCTTGATCAATTTGTTCGCTTAACCATTTTGCAACCATTTGTATTATATCGCACACAGATTGGATTGCATTTTGTAACTCGTGAAACAGCTTAGAGTTTATCTGTTCTGGAGGTCCACCTTTCTTTTTCTTCTTTCCTGATGGAAGAAGTGATCGAACACAAGACTGGATAATTAGGCTATGCCAAGCTAAGGGTTCTGTTACCAATTGCACCAGAACGGGAAAATCACTTCCAGGAGAAGAGATCAGGGAACCTGTGGACTCAATCTTATCTAGCACGTACTTCCTCATCAGCAAGTTTACAAGGTGCCAAGTACCAGAGCTAGAACTGTCTGTATCTGTGAGCCGTATCTCATGAGAATTTAGATTCCAAGCATTGAAAAACACAGCAAAATTTATCCAGTCAACAATAGCTGGACCGAATGCCTGCCCAAGCATAAATTTAAATTCATTTACGGGAAGCCTGTCTTAAAAATGCACATCAAGCAATGTGCAATTCCAGACATAAAGAGAATTTTCCAATCAAGTTACAATTGCCATTATTTTTATATAAAGCAGTTGATGAAAGGGATTAGTAGGTGTACCACAACATCCCCACTGTTGGCACCTCCGTAGCACCCTTGTCATCAGCCTACCTCAACAATGACCATTTTTTACTCTTAAAGTGAAAGCAAGTCTGATTTTATTAGTTGAGTCAAAATTGTGACTAGCAATATAACACGTACACACCCACTGTGGATGACCCATAATTCTCACATGTAACATAGAACTCAAATCTCATAAACAAGAGTTGATTGAAATGTCCAGATATGGTAAGTTACAATTCCCAAGGGGTATATTTTGGGAAGGGAACATACAAAAAGCACATGAAAGTGGGTAGAAGTGGAAAAAGAAAAGGCCAGTCCCAATCTATGGCCAACAGTTTGCATAAAAATCCCTTGGCAAGTGAAGCAAAGCATGCACAACAAAGGTTCCTAGTATCAGAATTTGTCCCGTTACTCTTGTATCGTATTAATGCAACTCGCCTAGTATTGTTTGCATGATGTTTAAACACAAATCTGAAGGCAGAAGGCAACTCCTCCAACAAGGAAGTTCAAGTTTCTTATCCAGCAAACCTGGACACATGTTAAAGTTACTAGATTTTGGAACAAAAAAATACACGTTTCAAAGCCTATTTCACTCAAGTGAGAAAAACCTGTAGTATGAAAAGTTTAACATAGAGACATGCCAAGGCCTACATAAAACCTCACGACTCTTCGTCTTGTCTCAAATAATACCGTCACTAATGCATGTACTTTTATCAACTAACGAAAAGTGAGAAAATAGATATCACCAGTCTTCAAAAAAAAATAATCACCATAATCAAACGCAAGCATATTGATACCTATTCCCATTTCTCGACCTGCCACTTGCCCATGGTAGGATGAAAAAAATGAAAAAGTAGAGGTAAACATTGCAGCAAAAAAGAAGAGTGAAATCAAAAGATCATACCTCCAAGGGCTTCCGCCCACTTGAAACCCCCAAAACAAGTTCTACTGCATCATGGAAAGGAAATTCCAAGATTTTGGCATAGCGCTCAAGTAAAATTTTCAGCTCTAATGAGCCCTTCGGATCTACTGAGGACCCATTGTCTTCAATACTTTTCTTAACTGACAATGAAGCAGAGTGTACGGACAAATAGATCATCCGTGGAAGAAGAGATCTCTTTTCAACAGTTTTTAGTACAATTGCTTCCATTTGTTTAACCTGGTAATGCTGCAAAAAGAGTGGATTAAATTTTGGAAAATGCTTGTTGTACATAACCATTTACATAATCTTTTACAGATCGATAAGGTGTCAAAAAGAAAGTGGGGGAAGTTTTTTTTTTTGGTTGATGAGATTTTAATCCAATTAAATCTAGCAGCGTAAAAACAAATTTGTAAGTTGTGATGTACATGTAGCACAACCGTTAAATTTTTATGAAGTTACAAAGTTCTAGTAGCAGTGGACACAGAACACTGCAAAAAATATATGGCCACAGATGAAAGTATTTGAAGGGTAAAAAACATAGAAAGCACAGAGATCTGAAAACTCATTGTCAAATATATTTCGGGAGAAAGTTTAAGAAGTGATGCATCAATAAAAATCTGCAACTTCCCCTTTTTCCAAAACTGATAAAATTTACCAGTCAAGACATATTTACATGAAAATAAAAATTGGATTCTTTAAAACATGGTACTGAAATAATAAATAGACGGCCAAATTTTCGTACCATATTTTCTCTAGGACAATAGGACACTTCTTGGAAATGTCCTGGAAACAAATGAAAACTGTCATTAGCTGTGGAAATCATTCACACAGACTTGTTTGCACCAGTAGTATCTTATTCACCATATAGTGGAAAGGAGGATTTTGCAATTGAACTTGCAAAAATAATGATACTTTTAAGCATGCAGCATTACTTTCTAATAACTTCAGAATTCAGCTAGTATTTACGGTAAATCTTTTTTTTTTTTTTTTTTGATAACCGTGGATGTCTGGGTCAGCTTGCTCGCACCTCAACTAATCCCACGGGACCTGAAGTTTACGACTGGGTACTTACCTCAATGGCCTTGAGGGGGTATTTACGGTAAATCTTTTATCATTACATAATTGCAAGGAGGAATAATATTACTAACCTAAAAGATAATTTTTGTCATAAGTTGGTGTCCACCAAGGCCGTAACTGCAAATCCTCATTGAAGGTCAAAGATTTGCCTCTGATTTCATTAGAGAACTCAAGAAACTGAGTCCCACATTTTAAGCTTTCAAGGATGCACTGAGAAGAAAATTTTGGTTTTACAACAGCAGTTAGAAAATAAAAGAAAAAAACCGAAGAAAAATAAAGTTACCTCTTCTGCTTCAATGTTATGAGCATTCTGCTTCAGCTGTAAAATGGGTGCTTCAATCTTTGCTATTAAATACTGATTCGAACGTTGCAGCCGTTCCTTAAATTTAACGAATTCAACTACCTAAGAGAGTAATAAAAGGAAAGCAGATTCGAGTTTTCAGATAGTACTTCTGAAAAATGCGGCTTAAAACTCAAAGACAACAAAATGTTCTGCAGGATCCATATCTCGTAATAACTTCGAAAAAGAATTGCCAAGATATAACCAAAAATATATTATCTTTAGCTACTCAAGAAATACCCAAGTGTAGAAAAAGAATCGAAATCATTTCCTTCAATTTGACAGCTGGCAAAAATTCTAGATAAAGTGTCTATTCCGGTCATCAATAAAAAATTCTTAAATTCGGTTTCTTTGCTGGTTAGTCTTTCATAATGTATGGTCTGTAAGAAATTCTAAACAATTTGTACCATATATAGAAATCTTCAGTCATAAACAGAACCTTCTCAGAGCATGTTTGGCAAACATTTATCCACATATTCCGTAAAACTCACAATTTATAAGCACTTAAACTCACTACCAAACAAGCACTTAATATGGGTCTTTGCCAGTTATTCTTTCATTTGTTTTGTCTAATTAAATTAAAATTTACATTCCTAAACAACTTATTACTGGTCATTAGAAACTTAAAAAAAAAAATTTCCCCAAAAAATTGAAGGATGAAAAATCACATGCCACTTTCTGCTCTAAAAGATATTTCCTTGAAAATCCACTTGTTGGATTCAAATTCCTTGTATTATCCATTTTAGCATAAAACATCTTAGCATTTTCATTCCTACTTAGTACCATAAAGTATTGCTTAGTATGCATCATCCAATCCAATAGAGTTCCTCTTAAACTTCCCCCTTTTCTCCGCCCACTTATTACATCATCTTCAAATCCTCCCTGATTAATAATCAGGAGGGGTAGCTCAGTTGGTCAGGCCTTGAGTTTGCTTCCCCAATGGTCACCAGTTCGAGTCCCCTCAGGGCCACTGAGGTGAGAAACGGCTGTAAACTTCAGGCCCCGTGGGATTAGGCGAGGTGCGCGCAAGCTGGCCCGGACATCCACGGTTATCAAAAGAAAAAAAAAAAATCCTCCCTCATTAATAATCGAACCTGGAAATCTAATTATCACCCTTTGGGACAATATGATCATCAATTTTGACAGCAGATGCTCGTAAACAAACTTCCAACAATCCAATCAATTATCATCCTCTTAGTATAGTCAACTAAAAATACTCCAACTATAAAATAACATACATGGAGGACCTCTGCTTTGATGTGTTTCATTGGCTCAACCATAAAACGGACTGTGCAAGCCAATAGCAAGAGAAAATGCTCAACTTCTACCCTATCAGATCCTTTTTTTGATAGGTAATCAGAAATTTTATTAATCAATGAAGAATACACGGGGAGTATATAATCAGAATAAACAAGAGAGAAAAGACATGAAGTTAGGCAGCCTCTCAATGGGATTATTGGCCGTGGCATTAAACCAAGTGTACAAAGTCAGGTAAAATAGTTCTCTAAATTGCTCTGTGGTCTGTGTTTGGTCTTCAAAATATTGGTTGTTCCTTTTCTCTCCACACACACCAAACAATGCATCCCGGGATAAGGTTCAAAACAAGCTTGCTATCCTTATCACGAAGCTATCCCTATCAGATCTCAAACCCATGACTTATATTTCTTTAATAGNTTATAAGCACTTAAACTCACTACCAAACAAGCACTTAATATGGGTCTTTGCCAGTTATTCTTTCATTTGTTTTGTCTAATTAAATTAAAATTTACATTCCTAAACAACTTATTACTGGTCATTAGAAACTTAAAAAAAAAAATTTCCCCAAAAAATTGAAGGATGAAAAATCACATGCCACTTTCTGCTCTAAAAGATATTTCCTTGAAAATCCACTTGTTGGATTCAAATTCCTTGTATTATCCATTTTAGCATAAAACATCTTAGCATTTTCATTCCTACTTAGTACCATAAAGTATTGCTTAGTATGCATCATCCAATCCAATAGAGTTCCTCTTAAACTTCCCCCTTTTCTCCGCCCACTTATTACATCATCTTCAAATCCTCCCTGATTAATAATCAGGAGGGGTAGCTCAGTTGGTCAGGCCTTGAGTTTGCTTCCCCAATGGTCACCAGTTCGAGTCCCCTCAGGGCCACTGAAGTGAGAAACGGCTGTAAAATTCAGGCCCCGTGGGATTAGGCGAGGTGCGCGCAAGCTGGCCCGGACATCCACGGTTATCAAAAGAAAAAAAAAAAATCCTCCCTCATTAATAATCGAACCTGGAAATCTAATTATCACCCTTTGGGACAATATGATCATCAATTTTGACAGCAGATGCTCGTAAACAAACTTCCAACAATCCAATCAATTATCATCCTCTTAGTATAGTCAACTAAAAATACTCCAACTATAAAATAACATACATGGAGGACCTCTGCTTTGATGTGTTTCATTGGCTCAACCATAAAACGGACTGTGCAAGCCAATAGCAAGAGAAAATGCTCAACTTCTACCCTATCAGATCCTTTTTTTGATAGGTAATCAGAAATTTTATTAATCAATGAAGAATACACGGGGAGTATATAATCAGAATAAACAAGAGAGAAAAGACATGAAGTTAGGCAGCCTCTCAATGGGATTATTGGCCGTGGCATTAAACCAAGTGTACAAAGTCAGGTAAAATAGTTCTCTAAATTGCTCTGTGGTCTGTGTTTGGTCTTCAAAATATTGGTTGTTCCTTTTCTCTCCACACACACCAAACAATGCATCCCGGGATAAGGTTCAAAACAAGCTTGCTATCCTTATCACGAAGCTATCCCTATCAGATCTCAAACCCATGACTTATATTTCTTTAATAGTTATGTCTACTAAATCTTTCATTTTTTTTCCTCGTTAACCTTATTATCTTTATCAACATTATCTACAGGAAAATTGTTGTCTGCTTGAAATTATCACTGAATATTGCAGGTATCTTACATACTTTTGAGTAGTTCCTATGGCGATATGCAAGGAACGTAAGATCTGCAGATTCTCGAAAGTGATCATCCATGAATTTTAGATAGTCACTCAATAGATCGTTTACATCTGCCCATAGAGGAGATTCTAACATTTGTGGTAAAATGTGGTGCGATATGGTCTCCAGTAAAATATTCTTCACATCCAAGGATTTATACCTATACAGAAGAAGAGGAATTGTCACTGCTGAAAAAGAAAACTTGTAACATAATATATGCTTCAGAAAATGGAACCTCAAGCACAGTTAATAAATATTAGTAGAACAGAAACTAAGGTCTCCCAAGAACCAAGAAATTCAGTTAACACTATAATAATATTGTTTACCACTCATATGCCAATGGAAGTGAACTCCAATAAGAATACAGGTGCACCAAAAAAATCTTGTACTGCCAGACAAGCCTGTAAAAGATAAGCATCAAAATTCATGTTACCAAGTAATTACAGGTATCTAAACAAATGGAGTATTCTCAAAATGAAGCTTTTAAAGTCATGTCATGTAAACATTCATTAAAATTTCGAGAGAGTCTAATAACATATCAAAATTAAAAAAAAATGTCACAAACAGGATAAGCATATCAATACCAGGGAACAAATAAGCAAATTGTTCCAACTTCAGTATAAACAGATTGCATGGAAAAAAAAAAAAAGAAGCGGATGCCATAAAATTGAAAGTTCACAAACTTCAAAGAGAATAAAAAGAGTATCATGATGACAAGCTCAAAAAGGAAAAACTGAATAAGTAACACAAGATCTATGGCTCAGTTTCAAAAAGTCCAAACAAATACACACAGAAAACTTCTGCATATAGGCAAAGAAAGGATCTTGTCCAAAAGTAACAAACAAATAAATAATAAAAGACAAAATCATTTAGAGAAGTTAATCTTAAAGTACCATGTAAAAGACGCAGAAGGGACTCTACAAGGGCAATTTTTGCATTTTGGAACAGTTATTACACCACCACTAGGAGAGACGCACATTTCATGCTTAGTGAAAAATAAATCAAAGAAGAGAAGTACAGATATAGTGACATTGAGCAATAATAAAATCAAATATCTAACCTTCGGACTGTCAAACCAAACTCCAGAATCATAATTGTTTCCAGCAAATAGCCAAGATGCCTTGTACGCCAAAAAAGCTTTACCAAAATGCAAAAAGACGATTACTTGAAAACAATAGTAGAACTTCCAATTGTCTGTGTAAAGTCTAATTCTAAGAAAAACGCAAGATGGAAACCCAAAGACAAATTGTTTGGAAAAAAAAAATCAAATTCCCTCGAAAAAGAATAAGAAAAAAGAAAAAAGTAAGACTTTCCATTATAAATTGAATGTCAATGCCATAGTTTGACCAGACACAGGTATTAACATAGGAGTTCAATATGCAAGATAAGTGATAGTGGGACCATGTCTTCCATATCTTAATTGATGGAAACCAGTGGAATATATCAAAGAAGATAATGAGAAAAATATATTGAAAATAAAAGGTTTGCTATAGGATAACGGGATCAACTTGTAACATTTCAAAACAGAAATTAAGATAGTCATTCTGAGAAGGTATCCATATGCGAACTAAGGATTGAAATATTACTACTAAACAGCCATACGCAATGTTGTTTAAAGTTGTCTTTCTTTACATCCAAATGTTAGACCTGAATTCAGTGGAAGATAGTAACGGATAAACATAGCTACATATGAAAAACTACAAAGAGACAATCCAAGAAGTTAGAAAACTAGGAAGTCCAGGTAAACAAGTTATTGCTAAACGAGTCATGTGAGATGCGACAATCATAGATGCACAAAAAATAAAAATGGATTTTTCCAAGAGAAATGCAGTTAGTTTTCCAGATTTTCAAAACAAAAGAAGAGATTATGCTCTAGCTATCGACATTCCTGCTGAAACCTAAGCCCCTGTTTGACGGCACTTATTTTTTTGTTTTAATTAGATTTCACCTTTTTCAACAGTAACAAATGAATTTAAAAATATTGTGGTTCCTGACAGCCTGTACCCGCTTTTAATGCATTTAAAGCCTTCGTATTAGAAAGTTCCATTTCTACCCTTATTCAACCGTTGCGAATTTACAGTTTGGCCCTTCAACGTATCCCAGTCGGCGAAACGCAAAAGTGAAATGAGTGCGAAGGGTATTTTCGGAATGTTTGCATTTTCAAAAAAGTAACCGGTCAAATGTTGCAACTTTAAAAACCGTGATCTGACCTGACATATCTAATCAATGGCCCAAGCAACTGTGCAATACATTGTTTCAAAAAAAATTAGTGCCGTCAAACAGGCGCTAAATATGTCGAGGAAGTTGACTTTTTTTATTTTGTCACATATTCTGGAGAAGATTTATCACCTCACGTCTTATGTTGTTTCTTTCAAGTTTTAATGGATCCCTGTACAAAATACTGTATCTCCATTCTCCAGTAGCACGTTAAAGTGGGTAATAAACCGAATGTCTGATCATTTGCTTCACTTTTGTGTCCTAAGTCTATGATAGAGAACATCAAGGACTATCTATGAAAGGATACAGATTAAATAGTATATAAAGTTTCTACTAAACGGATTATATATTCTTGGTGTCAGAAATAACAGAAGTTTCACATCAGAGGTGATTCTGACAGTTTTCGGGTGAAATCTCCCGTAAAATGCAAAAGTAAACAAGTTTAATCAAGATAGACGAGTCTGCAATAGATTACTTCCTAATAATGTGGCAATAATACTACATGCACACAAAAAAAATATGATTTTGTAAAACAAAATATAATACCTGAACCAATATATTGCATGCCATTGACAGAAGCTCTTCACCATACATACTTTCTTGTGCATCCAGATCCTTGGACATTGGAAGCTTCTTGCAGAACATTTCAGTCATTTGTGCAGCTAAGTCCTCAAGGTCTGACAAAAAAAAAATTAATATTTAAGCTGAAGCATATAATGGTATCTTGGGTATCTAAGATACTCAAAATCAAACTCTTCAAAAAAAAAAAACAAAAACCTATTTACAAGTAAAAAAGAAAACTAGATAAACAAAGAGGATGCTTGGGATTGCTTAAGAAAATGAGCTTATAAGCACTAGGAGCTTATACAGTTTGGGTGGTTATCATCCCTTAGAAGTTGTTGAAAACATAAGCAGTTACTTGTTGGGATAAGTTTTCAGTTTAGAAAACAAATAGTTGTCCTATTCACAAAAAAAAGTGTTAAAAAGCTCGAAATGACCTAAAAGGACAATTTATTTTTTACCACCCAAAATGATTGCCGTCAACTTTTTGCATCGAGATTTAAGACAATAAGCAACACAGATCAGCTCAAAACTAATAGGTATATTTTAATGTTTATGATTCAAAAAAATATGTTTTTTAGCTGTGGAACCTAATTTATGGATTTTCACATCTATATTATGTCATGTACGGACTTTTCAATTTAATAGAATTGTAGTGTGTCGGTGAACTTTCTACCTAAACGTTTGATAGAAATTCAAAATAAATTAATACTAATTATAGACCTCTCAAAAACATGACGATTAATTTGATGTTATATTTGTGAAAAGTACAACAAAATAACAACAAAATTAAATAAAATAGACGTGATAAAAGTAATAAAATAACTTCTAGCCAAGTCCCTCTTTACCCCATTTTCCCTTCCATTTTCCTTTCTTCCCTTCTTTTAGTTCTTCATTTTCTTCAGATCATCAGAAGATATCCAGAACTTTCCCTTTCCTCCATCATATGTTCTCATTATTTCCTTGCTTATTTTTTCTTTTGCATGTATTTTCATCTACCCTACCACCGTCGTAGCTATTTGCTTGTAATCGACTTTTGGGTTCTGTTCATTTAAGTACCGTGGTGGTTGATTTCGAGGCTTGTGGTGTGAATGCTGAAAAGCCCTCAAAATTTTTAGATGTTACACAAACTAAACTACCATAGCCTAGGGCACAGTGAAGAAACTTCAGAAAACCTGATGAAGCAAAAATGAAAAGACAGGAAAAGATCCATGTTCTAATGCACGATCAATCAACTTATTCACAACTGGCACCAACTAAATAAAGGAGTAAAACATGACTTAATACTATCCAGATCAAACAGTTTCTTAGGAATTAAATGTTATTAACAGTGGGAAAATGGGTACATTGATATAGCACTTCTTCTCACAAATTCTAGACTCTAATGGTAAAAATAAAAAGTTATGTTATTCAGTTTTTTCGTTGTTTGAGGTCATTATATGGTAGTTTATAGTACAAAAAAATGCATTTGATGAAAATGATAATGAACTCACAATACGGTGTTTTTAAAGTAAAACTCCTATATAACAATTTTAAGAAATTATAATCCTTTTAATATTATTATATTTTGTGTTAAGAAAAAATTTCCGTAGTTAAATTTTGCTCCTGCTGGCTCTGAGACCTGGCTCAGCCACTGTAGAGCAGAAACACACACACTAGTTCCAATTAGAAAAATTCATTAAATGAAATTGAAGAAGCCATACCCTCAACTGATAAAGTGAACATGTTGCCTATTACGTTTCGAATTTTGAAGACAGTTATGGATTGCCCAAGAGCTTTGGTGGGCATATTTGTGCTAGATTCGCATTCCTTCACCAAGTACTCTAAAATTTTGGCCTTATTATTATTATCCAAAACTTGAAGAAACACTTCAACGTCAGAAGTGAAACAAGCCAAGTGACCAAACCTGTGTTCCGAGAAAAAGAAGCACAACAATAAGATCATAAAGGCGTTAAACACCAAAGAGACAATGAAAAATATAAAAATATGTTGCCCCTTCCAAGAGGGAACATAATGTAAATTTGGTGAATGTAAAATAGGAGAATAGCTAGGAGAGAGAACAAATTCTTTTCTTCATGAGAAAGTAACAGTTATTTGTTCACAACTAAAATGAATTATGGATGTTGAGCATTTCGGTGTTTTCTTTTCATAGTACAGTAAGCACTCCCAATCCCATCCCAAGTATATCTATGCAGAGAGACGCACAAGCACATATGTATATATACAAATACAGGTATATATATTTTTATATATAGATATATTGAAAAATAAATAAAACGATTTTAACACCACATGAATAAGTAATTGAGTTTTTGAAAAAGAAGAGTAGAGAAGATAACAACTGTAACACCCCGAAATTTTAGAATAAAATTATTTGTCATATATATTATATTTTATGATTTTAAAAGTTGAGGGATTAAAATAAAGTTTTAAATCCATATGTTTTAAATGGGTCAAATATTCAATTTTTATAGAGTGGTCAAAAGTATATCAATATTGTGCTCATTTTGTAACTCGTATTCAATCATGTATTTTGGGCTTGAGAAAATGTAAGTTTTAATAAGTTAAGCCCAAGATATTTCAGTTCAAGGAAGTATGATTAATATGCATTATTTTATTTTATAAAAA
>CAIGRF010393483.1:5564-20091 GCA_903798235.1 Fraxinus ornus | reverse complement strand
GCAATCCCCGCCCCGCCCCGCCAACCCGTCAGGGCGAGGCGGGGCGGGACGGGGCCATTTTTTTTGTCATCTCTATGTGTGATCATACTTTGACAATATTTTATCCCTTTGATGTCGTCTTTCATCCAATTGACTGCTAACATGCTCAAATCTTCATCGTGAGGTTTGGCACAACTTTTATTTGTACTTGAGTCCTCATACTTTGCATTTGCTTCATTTAAGCCATTTTTGCTTGTTTTTCCTAATTTTCCCCCACGTTCATCGTTGATGTCCTGTAAACATATATTATATCGATTTAAACTATATTCTGCACATTTATCAATAATTATTCATATTTGTAAACTTAAATGAACGTGTAAAAACACCCTTATTAGATATATCTCAATTTTCATTATTTTAGATACCTGAACCTCTTATGAGATTTTATAATTTGTTATGTTTATATACTTTCAAAAAGTATATGTCTCCTAAATTGAATCGTCTTTCTTATATGCTTCATTTCTCTTTTGAAGATTTAATATTATAATTAAATATCATCACAAGACGTGCTATCAAATATAATATTAATTATCCTCCAAAGCATTAATTCAAATTGGAGCATATAAAGCAGTGTGTGAGATATTATTGATCTCTATGGTCAATAAATGCATCTAAATAAATTATCTTCGATCGAATTATGTTTTGCAAGGATTTAGATAATGATATATTTGTACATTATTTTAAGCTTCTTGAATCTTCCCTCTTAATGCTGAGAAAATTGTCGAGCCAAGTGTTAATTAGCAAACCACTTTATAAAATATCACCTGTTATGATTTGAGATATTATAAAAGGATTCAAACTACTCATTTATTCTCAATATTCTTTACTTTTCATCTTAGTGCATTGTGATGGATTAATTTATATCTATTACACTAGCAAAATAATTAGATGGAAAAATTAGACTCTGATCATAAGCCAATTATAATAGGGAGAACTATAATATTGACATAATGCTTAATAGCATTCCCTAAATAGAAATAATAAGTACTTTGTTCTCAATTAAATTAATGAAGGCATTTAAAAAGCAATAATGTTAAACCATTTATCGACATTCCTACCAACGCTTATTAAGATGTTGAGATTTATGCCCACTAGCATTAACAAGACATAGCCTTGATTATATAAACTGAAAATTATGTTCATCATTTGAGCAGTAAATTCACAACTTCAAATTATGAACATCATGCAATCATCTAGTAATTATATCAAATCTATTTGAAACAAATAACGTGGAAGACGATGGAGCCCCATTTATCACTCTAATTAATTTTCAGAAATCTAGGAAATTCAATCCATATTTTAACTATTAATGTTTAATAATGAATTTTAAATAAAGAGAACAAATAACATATAAAAATTCATTGGATTGAATAATCTTCTGATTTTTCGTTGAATGTCCATTTGAATTTTTAATTTTGCATCATTGTTGATACATTGATGATCTATCTGGTCATACCAATCAAATTGAACTTCTGGTTCAATGTAAAATATAATTCAGTTATTTAATTTTGAAGAATATGATTATGATTAAATATTATATAATCATACAGTAATCAATATTCAACATAAGTCGCGTGCTTTCCTTCAGGGATAAACACATATTCATAAATTACACATGATATATTTTTTGAAACGTGTGCTAATTCGAGAGAACTTTGTATTTTATTATCGCTTTTTCAAAAGCAATATATTAATATTCTTCTAAAATATTGAAAATTAAAAGTCATGCTCTTCAGGAGCAAGCAATGTAATTTAGGAC
The DNA here is from genome assembly GCA_903798235.1 of Fraxinus ornus. NCBI lineage: Eukaryota > Viridiplantae > Streptophyta > Magnoliopsida > Lamiales > Oleaceae > Fraxinus > Fraxinus ornus. The sequence goes on along the minus strand of CAIGRF010393483.1, from coordinate 18,293 downwards.
CTGTTTGATAGGCCATTATTTTCTATGGAAAATGGAAGACAGATTTCAACTTCTACTTTTGCCTTGTTTTTTTTTCATGGAATTCATTTTCTTGATTTGCCTCACATGCTCACAATTTCCTTGGTTTTGTGGAAAATCAATTTCCACCAATTTTCAGCTCTTTTTTTTTGTTTTTTTTTTGTTGCAATTGGAAAAATTATAGACACAATGATAAAATAATTTATAACTTTTATTTACAATTTTCATGCAAAACAAAACCAAACTAATAGTATTCGTTATGATAATTTAAATTTTTTTTTGTGACAATTGGATCAAATTTTAGACCCGATGGTAAAAAAATATCACTTTAATGGACAATTTACATGAAAAATGAAGTCAAACAGACACCAAACTTTCAACATTTTTCAGGTGAAAAATTATAACTATCAAACACAATTAATTACAATTCTCAGTAAAACAAATTTTAGGCAATCCAATTCCCTATAATTCATTTTATTTTCACCTTTTCAATCAAACGAACCCTTACGTTAGATCTTATTTAATTATACTTTTTGGGAGTAAGTAAAATCTAACTAGAATATCAATATATAAATACGTATGCAGAAGAATGGACAAATAAAGAAATAGAGTAATTTAAATTGTGATTTTAACGAGAAGTCGATCAATATTTTTCAAGAATATTGAAATTGTAACATCACGATCTTCTAAAAAATTAATATTTTTTTAGAATATTACCAATGTTATGCTACTTGGGGATCAAAAACAAATTTTTGTCTTTCTTTGATTGAAGAAAAAATTATATCTCAACCGACTAAAAATTTGAAAGCAGAAAGAGAAATAAATTTTGTTAACTCAATTGGTTATAATTTCGTGCTGATAATGTGTTATAAAATAGAAAGAAGAATAAGACAAGTCAATAAATTTGTGTGTATTTAATTAAGAACCAAAGCTCCATATTTATAGGGAAAGAATATGAATACAATGAAAATAATTTCTAGTACCGTAGGAGTACAATTGTCATAGATTAATAAACTTACTATTTACAATACATGTTAATTTATATTCCTATATTTTACTTTGAGCAAATGAACTATAACTAATTATAGAAAATTAATCTTTAATTGACAAATGCATTTTAAATGAGACGGCTAAAAAGAGGTTAAAAGGTGAATTTAAAACTTAAAAAACAAATAAAGAAGGCTAGTATATTTTTCTAACGTGAGGAGTAAAGAGATGGTTCTTGTATGGTTATGAATCTTAGGGGTGTGCCTCATATTGTTCCTTACATAAAATAAAAGCAAGTTTCCAATAAAAAACTAATTTTTGGGGGTTTCGGTTAAGTGCCATGTCTAATCTTTCAATGATTCTCAGGAGATTATGCATGTGGTCAGGTAAGCTTATAAGGACTTTTGTAGGAGAAATAGTATTTGTTCCACGGTATGAGGATAATAAGGGCGTGTTCGGTAGAGATTAAAATCGAATTAAAATTGAAAAACTAATCGTTATTGTTGATTTTTATTAGACGAGCGGGACCCAATAACGGTCATATTTTCAATTTTAATTGGATTTTAATCCCTACCAAACAGATCCTAAATAAGTATCAATAGATATGATATTTTGTAAATAAATTGATCAACGAGTAATGTTATCCAGTACTATTGGTGTTGATCAACAATTTAAGCCTATGTTTGGTACAAATTAAAATTTTTATTTTCATTCTTTTACTCATTTTCAACCACACATTCTCCAATAAAATAACATTTTTCATCACATCAATAAATTTTCCTTCTTTTTCAACCACACATTTTTTATCAATTTACTATTCAGAATACATTTTTTTTTCAAAATAATGTGGCTCAAACACGTCCTAAATGTCAATTANACCTAATTAATTTTCAAAAATATAGGAAATTCAATCTCTATTTTAGCTATTAATGTTTAATGATGAATTTTCGATAAAAAGAACAAATAACATATAAGAATTTATTGGATTGAAGAATCTTCTGATTCTTTGTTGAATGTCCATTTGAATTTTAAATTTTGTATCATTGTTGATTCAGTGATGGTCTATCTTATCATACCATTCAAATTGAACTTCTGGTTCAATGTAAAATATAATTCAATTATTTACTTTTGAAAAATATGATTAAACATTATATAATCATACAGTAATCAAAATTCAACATAAGTAGTGTGTTTTCGTTCAGGGATAAACACAGATTCATAAATTACACATGATACATATTTCAAAACTTGTGTTAATTCGAGAGCACATTGTATTTTATTATTGCTTTTTCAAAAACAATATATCAATATTCTTTTGAAAAATTAAAAATTATAATTCATGTTCTTCAGGAGTGAGTAATATAATGTATGTTAGATTTTATTTAGTTCTACTCTTTGGGAGCACGTAAATTCTAACTATAATATCAATATATAAATACGTATGCAGAAGAATGGACAAGTAAAGAAATAGAGTAATTTAATTCGTGATTTAACAAGAAATCGATCAATATTTTTTCTAAACTACTCAAATTGTATTATCATTCCCTTTTGGAAAAATTAATATTCTTTTAGAATATTACCAATGTTATGCTACTTCGGGATCAACGGCAAATTATTTGTCTTTCTTTGATTGAAGAAAAAAAAATTCTATCTCAACTGACTAAAAATTTGAAAGCATAAAGAGAAATAAATTTTGCTAACTCAATTGGTTTTAATTTCGTCCTGATAATGCGTTATAAACTAGAAAGAAGAATAAGAGAAGCAATAGACTTGTGTGTATTTTATTAAAAATCAAAACCTCATATTTATAGTGAAATAATAGGGATACAATGATAATAATTTCTATGGATGCAAGGAACAATTATCATTCATTAATAAACTTACCAGTTACAACATGTTAATTTATATTCCTATATTTTACTTTGAGCAAATGAACTAAAAATGAGACGGCTAGCTAAAAAGTGGTTAAATGGTGAATTTAATACTTTAAAAACAAATAAAGAAGGCTAGTATATTTTTCTAACATAAGGAGTAAAGAGATGGTTCCTGTATGGTTATGAATCTTAGGGGTGTGCCTCATATTGTTCCTTACATAAAATACAAGCAAGTTGCCAATAAATAACTAATTTTTTGGGGTTCCGGTTAAGTGCCATGTCTAATCTTTCAATGATTCTCGGGAAATTATGCATGTGATCGGGTAAGCTTATAAGGAATTTTGTAGGAAAAATAGTATTTGTTCCACGATATGAGTGGATAATAAATAAGTATCATTAGATATGATATTTTGTAAATAGATTGATCAACGAGTAATGTTATTCAGTACTATTGGTGTTGAGCAACAATTTAAATGTCAATTATCCGATATTAAATGATTGATTCACTTAAATGTAGCATCGCATGATTTATTTAATTAAATCTATCAAAATAGGCTAACTAGATTGATGTTCAATACCACTGATACTAAATAACATTATTCTTGACCATGTTGTAGGTACTTCGAGTCTTTCAACATTTTTTTGTTTCGTACTTGCACAAATTTCATAATCACATGCTTTTTAAGACAAATTGTCGAATTAGTCCTTGACCTTCAGTACTTATCGCTACATAGTTCGCAACCTTTCATAATGTACAACAAAAGTAGAATGTTGAAGACTAATTGTGACAAGTGGTAAAGGTTCGCGGTCAAAATTAAAATTTTCGTTATTTTTATTCATTTCAGGCGATAGCCATTTGTATTTTGTTCTCAATGCATAAAAAGAATAGTCCGCCAAGGGGGGAAAAATAAAAATTTAAAAAAAAAATGATAGTCATGGCAATAGTGCGGCAACTCAACTTTCATGGCTCGCATCCATGGGCAACTTGAATTTTGATTGAATAAAAGATACTATGAGGTTTTTTTAGGATCAACTTTCTTAGTTCAAATATATTTAAAAGTTTTGGAGTAATATTTTTTGAATATTTAATGGCCTGTGATTTTTCTTCATCATGTAAGAAACCCACATTTGGAAGAAAAATGATATAAGAAGCTTGATATGGAATCGTGCTAAGTAAATCAAACTCCATCTCTGTTAATTAAATTCGAAGTTGTTCTGCGAAATGGAGTCCCTCCGTAGAGAAAGAGACTTGGCATCGGTCGCTAAAAGAGAACTTTACATATAAGATCCTTTTGTGGTTGATGTAGAACCCACATCGCTAATAATTATTTCAGCATGTAGTCAATATATCTAATGGAACTTTTGAATATATATGGAGCTCTAAACAGCATATATTTTATACTTTTCCACATTAATTTGACGGATCCCATTTTATAAACATGGCTCGAGGACCCATTGAAAAAGACGCTAGATTTCTATTTTCGAAAGTCTCATTTTGCTTAAAAGAAAGCATTTTCTCGACGAGCTAGCTATAGTATCAAAAATTCTATAGCTTTCAGCAGGCTTTTGACTAAACAAATTAAACCTATAAGCTCGAGTCCTTCACTCTTGGAATGGAAGGGCCAGACCTTTAAAGAGGCATTGGGAGTGCTAGGGCACGCTCCATTTTTTTCATTCATTTTATTTCTTTTACTAAAGACTTTAATATATATAGATGTAAGTCTATCTAAATTCTTTTCTTTTTTTTTTCTCTCTCATGTCATGGGAAATGATGAAGTTTCAAATGACAAAAATTTCTTGAACCATTCATTGAAACATTGGATATGCACATGATCATGACCAATTTAGATGACGATAGACCCACCTAATGCATTATTCAAATTATCTTGATTAATTGTTTAATACAACTAATACATCACGAATCCATTATTCAAGTATTTCACGTGAATGATGCATTAAATTACAAACTTGTATGCTTCCGTACACGAATTAATTTTTGTTAATCAAATTTAACATAGTAATTCACTTAATAAAATTGAGTACCTATTTAATAATATTATATTCCTTTTGAATATTAAAATTGAATGGGTTGGAAATGCAGTCGCAACTCGCACGCCAACAATGACTGAGCGCACGTGAACTTCGAATCCCCATGAATGAAGTCCGTTAAATTTGCAGATTACATAATTATTTAGGCCATGTTTGGTACGAATTAACATCAGATTTTAATTTATGTCAAAGTCAAACAATCAATATTAATCACATTTTTCATGAGTTTCACAACTTTTCAACCACACATTTCAAAAATTTCTATCACAATTTACTAAAAATTTAATTTTAATCCCCACCCAACACCATCTTAATTGGCTCCTACCTAATTAACATTTAAAAAAAAAAAAGATTGATCCGGGAGAAGGAAAATTAACACCAATTTGAGCCACATTATTTCAAAATTCATTTTTTTTTCAAGTTTATTTTTAATTGCACATTCTTTTATTAAAAAAATTATTTTATACGTTAATTAAAAAAAAATTAACTTTTTAAAAACATATTCTCCAAAAAAATCACTATTATAAAATTTATTTTCTCAACAAAATGAGGTTCAATCAAAGACTAAATAAAGGAAAATTCTTTTTGTACCTAGTTTTTTACATAATATTTTATCGAATTGACAAGTGACAGCCCCTATTGAGAGCCGTTAGTTAAAAAACTAGGTACATGTAGCATAACACAATATGAGCCATCCCATTTGCTTATTACTTTATTTTTCTTTTCTCAAAATCAAATTGGCACCATTTTTTGTCCTCCACTCGGCCTATACTAGCTCCACCAATGATCACGAGGATTTAGAGTATAATTCATTTTTTTACTTTTATCATATTATTATATGTTCTTGAATCTCAAAAATTCGTCTTTAATCGAAAAATGAAATCATTTTAATTTTATATGTGAAAGACTTTAAACATTGAACACTTTAATTTCTTTTTACCCGAAAAATTTCATAATAACATGCATTGGCAAAAGCAATCTATCTTTACATCTTTATTTTTTTAGAAAAATTGCAGAGATAGTCCTTAACCTCTGTCACTCATCTCAACTTTGTTTTAACCCTTTAAACAACGTAATAAAACTAAACTCTGAGAACCCACTTGAACTTTTTGGAAATTTTGGGGACCCAGTAGCAACAGTTTATTAAGGTTGGTGACCAACACTGCAATTTTCTTATTTTTTTATTGCTTCATATGGACATTTATCTTTTTGTCCCCAATATAGGAACGAGAAACATTAAAGAAAACAACTGACACAATGATCCAATTGTAGTTATTTTATTCCTTTTTCTATTAAGTACCACGTGAATGATTTTCATTTTCTCTTCATGGTTTTATGGAATTAATTTTTTGAACATTAAGATTAATTATATTATGAGAATAATATTTCTTGTTTTATATGAAAAAATAATAATTTTTCAGAAATTACTTTGCAAATTGTAAACATTTCTTTAAAAAAGTTTCTTTTAGTTCCTACTTAAAGGGGATGATCTTCAAAATAAGAGTAGATAAGGGCCCTACAAAATCTATTATTTCATTTTGTTCAACGAATAGTTCTTTGGGCCCAGGGACAGAGGCCCATGCCTAGTTTTGACCAAGAAAATCTCGACATCTTTTAGAGCTAAAGCCCATTCCTCCATTATAAATGGGCTATCTAATCCTCTTAACAAGTCCACAGTAAGCCCAAAAGCCCTGGAAGGCAAGACTTGTCCAACCAAAATCACATCTCGTGCACGTTTGGGGAGTGATTATAAGTTATGGATCTTATCAAATATGTAGATAATATGTGAATTTTAATTATGGATATTATCAAGTATCTCCACAATTAGAAATGACAACGGGACGGGTTCGGAGCGGGACATTCCAACCTCGCCCGGCCCTGCCCCGCCACTCTCCCACCCCGCCCCATCTTAGATGGGATGGGGCGGGGTGGGGCGGGGCTGGTTTGGGGCGCGGGCTTGCCCCGTTTCCTGCTCCGTTTAATTTTATATTTTTTACAAAAATTTCTTGTTAATTAATTTTTTGTTAATTTTTAATATTTTTTATTCNGTTAATTTTTAATATTTTTCATTCTTCATGGGGCGGGTTCGGGGCGCTTCGGGGTGGGACACCCCCTCCCCGCCTCACCCCACCCCACCCCACCTCACCAACCCATCGGGGCGGGACGAATTTTTTTGCCACCCCTGTCCACAATAGTAATTGTGGATCATATAGAATATGCGATTAAAAACTTTACTCATGTTTGATAGTTACATAGCTCCCATATGCCAGTGCGATATTTCAATAGTCTGAACATCATAGGTTCTCCTACCAAGGCTTTTGAGTTGCACAATAGCTTAGATTTATGGGTCGACTCGAAATGATTTTGATTAAATTGTAAAGAATACTTACACGAGCATCCGACCAAAATTTACATAGGCGCTCAACTTTCCAATGAAGAGGTTGTTCCTTGCCGGTCAAAACCACCTCTATCAATTAAACAATCTTGCTATACTTACAGAAAAAAGGGGGGTGGATTTGTTCACATATACTCACAATGTAAGAGAGGGTGGGTTTTTTTTAGTGGGTCCCCACACACACACATTTGTGAGTATTGGTAAAAAAAAAAATATATAGAAGAAACAGTTCTGTACAAACAAGAAAACCCTAATAGAATTCGAAGTAGTTGTGCGAAAATGAGTCCCTCCCATGGACCAAGAGACTAGGCATCATCCATTGAAAGAGAACTCCACACATATGACCTTTTGTGGTCAACGTGGAGCCCCATGTGGATAATTATTATTTCGGCATGTAGCAGTCGACGCATCTAATGAAGCTTTTGAATCTAGACGGAATTCTAAACAACACATGTTTTATACTTTGCCACATTAGTTTGACTGTGTCTCATTTTTTAAACATGATTCTTTGGAGATGCACTTGGATGGTTTTCGATTTATTCAGATTAATTTCATCATTAATCAAAACTGGCGTAATAATTTCTTAGTAAAACAAATTATCTACATGATACCAATATGATAAACACTCGACAATTTAATCGCGCGAACATTAAATGGACGGTATTCATGAATCAAAATCATAGATTCCAGTTTGAATATTAAAAATGTCACAAAACATTTTATTTAATATTACCTTGCTATCCTTTTTGTTTGAATAATTTCGTTTTCTTCAAAATTTGAATCTGAAGAATGACATGCCTCGAGAAAGCCACTTCAGAACTTCAAAAAAAAAAAATTTATATAAAGCTTATTATTCCTTAAGAATAATCAAATGCTCTTTGTTTTATCTGAACGTGAATGGCTTGGAAATGCAGTCGCACGCCACCAATGACTGGTCGCACGTGAAATTTGCCGACTACATAATTATTTAATTGCGTCCTAGGTCCAACCTAATTAACCATTTGTGTTTGTTTTTTCAGATTGTTCCTAGGAAGAAGGAAAATTCAATAAAATAAGTGCCATCCCATTTGCTTATTACTTTTATAATTTTATTTTGTACAGTAGACATCGTTTCAATTCTCAATTCAATTCGTAAGACCTGTTTACATCTAATGTTTTTTTTTTTACCTTCTCAAAATCAATTGGGTCCACTCCATCTATACTGGATCCCCCAATGATCACCAGCTGGATGACGATGATCATAATTTGCATTTCTGAATATTTCTCAATGACCTGACAATTCACATAACGTGAGATCTACTTCCGAAAAAAATTGAAAATTTCTTAAAAATCATATAAAGAGTTGAATCTTTGGTACTCAAAAAATAGGAAATAAATCAATCTATCAGATCACTTGAAGTAGCGGACTCACTCCACCAATGATCACCAGCACGATGAGGATGACCATAATTTGGATTCTTCGGTATAATTCATTTTTTTCTTACTTCTATTATATCGTCACGTGTGCTCCAAATCTCAAAAACATGCATTTAGGAGAAATGAAATATTTAATTATATTATTACTTGAATCCAGGTATCGGCATGTGAAAGACGTCGTACATTGACCATTTTGGTTCCGCTTTTATTGAAAAAAAAAATTCATAATCACATGCATTTTGGCATTGAGCAATGTATCTTTATATTTTTATTGTTTAGGAATCTTGTAGAAATGGTCACCAACCTTTACCATTCGACACAACTTTGTTCCCAACTTTTTAAACAATAATAAAATTAAATGCTGAAAATTTTGGGGACCTAGTAACAATAATTTATTAAGGTTGGTGACTGACAATGCAATTCTCTTATTTTTTATTGCTTCTGAAATGATAGCCATTTATATTTTTGTCCCCAATGTTCCTTCTAGGAATAAGAGACATTAAATGTAATAACTGACCCAATGACCCAATTGTAGTAATTTTAATAATGTTATATAGTATTAGTGGTGCTAAAGTATTAGTATATGTGTCATTATATAATATGTTCAAATTATTTAATTTAGTTAATTGTACGTTTCATTAATGGCACTTAGTACCACCTAAAATTGTATTGTAACACTAATAGTATTAAATAACATTACTAAATTTAATGGCACTTAGTACCACCTAAACTAGTATTGTAACACTAATAGTTTTAAATAACATTACTAAATTTTATTTTATTGTATTTTTCTATTAAAACAACGTGAATGATTTCCAATTTTCTCTTCATTATTTTATGAAACTAAATTTTTTTAACATTAAGATTAATTATATTATGAGAATAATATTTCTTAGTTTATATGCAAAAAAATATTTTTTAGAAATTACTTTTCAAGTTTAAAGATGTTTTAAAAAAGTTTCTTCTAATTCCTATTTTAATAAGGGGTGAACTTCTATGAGAATGATATCTCTAAAAGTCACCTATGAAGGTGGCAAAGAACATAATAATATCAGCCATAAATCCTCTTCATCTACTCAACCACCATTGTTTCCAAATCAGCGACGATTTCCTTGAACACTGATAGATGTCGACCTTCCAAAGATCCACCTTCCGTCAAGTGATGGGAATACAAACATTGCTTCAAGTGTAACTTACTTGTCAAGCTCTTTGTCATATAAAGCTGCTCCAACTTCAACCACAATGCAGCGAAACTTTTCTCCTTTACCACGTCCTAGAGAATTTTATTAGAAAGATGAAGATGTATCTAAGATAGAGCTTTCAGATCCTTCCGTCGTTTTTCCTCTGCATGCATTGTTGCAGACATTTTATCAATCCCCAACAAAGCATCATCAGGATTCAATTGAACAAGAACCGTTCACATCTTGATTTGATACAATGAAAAATCTACTATTGCGTTCCAAAAGCAGAATTTCAAATTTAAAGTTGTCATCCTCAAACAATCGACCTTGTTCCAACCTTGCTTCAATAATTAATTTGGACCTCTCAAGAAATCGTTAAAACCCTTGGCTCTGATACCACCTCTTATGAATCAACTCGATATCAAGAATGTTTTGATATCAATTGTTGAGAAATTGGTCAAATAATTAAAGAAGAAAAATATGGACAAACATCAAAAAACACTATGATATTTGATTTCTAATCAAACCATACTTCTAAACTAATATTAAAAAAGTTTCCTTCATACAACAAACTTCTAAATCACATAGAATTTTTGTCACAAAACTTAACAATGATGTTGCTCCTTACCAGTCATGTCTTCATTCTATATGTTCCTGACACACTTGTTTGATGACAAGATAGATCCTCTCCAATTGAGACTCAGGGTTCTCATGCCAAATACTTCAAAGATAAAAGACCTATCTCGGAACCAGATCTCTGATATGGAATGGCCTAGTCTTTAGTTTTGAATTGTAGTATCATGTCATTTTCATTTAGCATGCCGCCATTCGAATTGAGGAGCCAGCAAGGTGAAGGAAGTCCCACCTCCCTAGGCTTATGGCTTTCATCCCATAAGTCATTGAGAAGGGAGCCTCCCATGAAGCAGTTTTGCTAGTGGTCTTGAAGGACCACAATATATGAGGGAGCTCGTTAACGCACGCACATTTGGAAAAGTCAAGTTTTGCGCTTAAGAGTATACTTAGTGGTTTCATTGACGACCTCGACCAAGTTGTTGGCTTGGAGGTAGCATGGAATAAAGAAATGCCTCTTAATTCTAAGCTCTATGTAGACTTTCCTAATTTTTCTATTGTCAAATTACGTGCCATTGTCGAAGATAAGGGAGTAGAGAATATTGAAAAGGTAGATAATATTCTTCCATATGAACTTAGAGGTGTTAGCAAAGTGCTATAAAATTACTAGTCATCTAAAAAATTAGATGTTTTAGGATCAGAAATAGTAGCAGCTCCTAAAACAACAAAACCTCCACAACTGGATGAGGACTCTCAAGTATCCTCTTCGATCGCTAAAATCCCATAAGTGTATGAATATCGTAGCCATGCAATAAATTAGTGAATTGAGGACCAAATCTTAATCTAGTTTTAAATAATATTAACTCTAATTGAATAACCAAATTGTGAATTTTTTTTATAACTAATTAGGTGAACAAATCTAACGAGCTGCTAGGAAGCATTTGTAAAGCCGATTAAAAGAACGCACTAGGACTTCGAATCCCTTTATTAGTCCATTTTAACACAACTTAAGACCTTGACAACACTTGTTTAATTTAGCCCATCGATGTTCTTATTATGTTCAATAATCTTTCTAAACTAGAATTATACATATCTTCACATCTAATCTTCCTAAATCTCTATGAAAGATGCAAATATGAAAAAAAAAAATACATTAAAAACACAAGACGCCAAATTAAATCATGCAAGGCGTGCGCGCGCGCGCACACACAAACACACACATATATATATTGAATTTAGACCCAAGAAAGATAATTTTAGTAAGATAAAAATATTATACAAAAGACACTCGGATACTTCCACTCACACTTATTTTATTTATAGTAGACCACTCTCACACTTAATTGCTAGACCCACTATAGCATATATTTAATTGACCTTCTCTCTCTGTTTCTCTCTCTTGCACACTCTTTCCAATTCTCTGCACAGACACTCTCTTCACTCTTTCTCACACTTTCTCACACACACACATATATAGGTAACAAAGTCGATTATGGATCATTCTAGATGGCAGTGACTATGGCCTTCATTCATCTAGATAATTCTTTCAATAAAATCAACACTACTTCTTCCAGATTTTTCTTGCTATGGCAATGGAGAGTAAAAGATTTAGAGGCTCCAGCAGCTTCCAAACTCTTCTTAAAAATGTTGGTGATGATTTCTTCAATTCTTCCCTTCAGCACCGACTTTACATTTCGACTCTTTTCTTTTTATAATTCCCAGTCGTGCTCGAAACTCTTCAAATTTTGAAGCGCCGAGACCTTTCATTAAAATGTCTGCGACTTGTTTTTCAGTATTGATATGCTTCAAGTCAATCTCTCCTTTAAGCAAAGTGATAGTGCACTTCAACGTGCTACGTTCTTGCATGGCAAATTGGATTTTCTGCTATACGAATAGCTGATTGATTATCACAATATAATTGTGTATAGCTTACTGGTTGATGTAGATCCTTCATTAATTGTGTTAGCCACGTACTCTCTTGAGCTGCCATAGCTGCAGCTCTATATTCTGCCTCCGCGGTTGACAAATATACAGTTAGTTGTCTCTCATTGCACTGTTTGTGAAAAACCTGCAAGCGTACGGGATCGTTGACAAGTAATAGAATTGATGAGTTGAGAGTATCGTCCCACAGGGAATAAGACTTAATTCTAGTGTATTCGATATATCTAAATTCGCAACAGTAGTAAGATATGATTGATTTGTATTTAACTACGTTCTAAACTACGAAGGCAATAAAATG
>CAIGRF010393479.1:4591-16620 GCA_903798235.1 Fraxinus ornus | reverse complement strand
TTATTGAATTAGGTTATAATTGTAAATTTATTGTGGTGTATTTATTAAAAATATATTTTAATTGTGGTGTGATTATAATGTGATGTAGTAATTAAAATTTGTAGTGGTAATATAATTACCCTTTATGTATATTTAGGCCTTCTAACTAAGAAAAACAAATTTGTTGGCCTTTTTAAACTGATACTTGATATGATTAGACCTATTAAATGAAGTCCCATTAATAAATCATCTATACTCAAGTCTCAACCATAACAAATGTGTCTTTACGGCGGCACAGAGAGTATAATTTTAGAAACTTATAATTATACCCAAACATGCTAGCCCTCTGCCCCTCTCCCGTTCCTAATTACGCTTCGCCCTGCTCTACACTCACCCCCCTCTCTTCCGAATACTCAGTAATCAATTGGTTTGCCAAGATGGCGGGCACTGGAATACACACCTACCACCAGCAATGGCTGCCTGCCCCGGGCCCTCCGCCTCCTCCCTCCGCCGCTCCTCCTCCCTATCCACACCCCCATCCTCCGTCCATCCTCTCACCTTTAGATGAGGTAAAAAACACCCTACTTTCATTCATTTATTGTTATAATGTTAATAGTAATTATCAAATGCGAATGATTCATTTAGAATTGTGATGATAAGTTCATGATTCATATATCGGATTTGAAGGTACGGACTATATTTATATCGGGGTTACCGGAGGACGTGAAGGAGAGAGAGTTGCAGAATTTGTTGAGGTGGTTGCCGGGCTATGAGGCTTCCCAGGTTAATTTTAAAGGAGAACATCCGATGGGTTTCGCACTTTTTGCTACTGCGCAGCATGCTCTTGCTGCCAAGGATGCACTTCAGGTCATCTTTTATGCTCTTAATGTTTTGAGGTATTTCAATTGGTTCCCTTTTTTATTGTTTTTGAGGCATAATGTTGTCTTTTTTTTTTTTTTGGAATTCTTCTGTGGTTAAGGAGATGGTTTTTGATACGGATTCAAAATCTGTATTGCACACTGAGATGGCAAAGAAGAATCTTTTCGTAAAAAGGGGTGAGCTTTATTTAATTTTTAATTTTTTGTTTTTTTGCAATTATGAATTTAAATACATTGGGAATACCTAACGAGTCTGACTGCTCTAAATTGACAAGTCTGTGAAATATTCGCGGAATGTTTATGCTTTCTGTTATTATTAGCTGGCCTGGAGAGGGTAACCTTGAAAATGGGAGGAAAGGAACTAAAGGAGAGGATGGTGTTTTTGAAATGAAATATAGGAGTCACAACTGACGAGCTTTTATGTAGCCAAAAGAAAAATAACCTATGGGCAACAGCCAACAGATATTGTCTATTTCTTTCTTGGAGAATATCTGAATTGAAATAAGGAATAAGTTTCGAAAGAACGTGTTTCAAACCTACTAAAATATGTGCTGGTCATCATGGAAAATTCCTGAAAATGTAGGATTAGCACAGAGACATGCTCACCCATTTCGAAACAAGCGAGCAAAAATGTTCTATTTTTTGAGTAGATTAGACCTACTTCGTCAAGAGAAGTGTTGATTTAGTGGTATGTTACTTGTGGAGAACTTTTGAAGTTAGAAAATGACCAACTAGTTGTTTCATGAGTATTGATAATTTTGCAGTATTGGACAAAGACGGCCTCTAATTAACCAAGTCTTATTGAACTTAATATGTTTAGGTTTATTTTCTGTAACGACCTCAGCCTCGTGCCCAAGCTGTTACATTATATATAATGTTCGCTTTTGAAGAGTCTAAGTCCATCTTACCCCTTACGACTTTTTGTCACGTTTTTCATAATTTGAACTTAAGACATTTGCCTGGTACCAATTGGGTCGGGGGTAAAATTGGCTTATGCTCTTTCAAACGGAGATATAACCGTTCGGTCAAGAGGCTCTACTCGTTACAAAAAATGCACAATTTTTTTTTTTTTTTTTGTAACGAATCGAGACTCTATGGTCGAGTTGTTAACTTACGTACTGTTCACTTTGGAAAAATCTTACCCCTCATTGATTGGTATCGCGTCCCCTTGATTCAAAATTAAGACCTTTGCCTTTTGAGAGATTTAAGTTGAATTTTGACATCAATTGACCCAAAATATAACATAACAGCTTGGGTACAGAGGTTGTTACATTTTGTTTTTACTTGAACTGCATTTAAAAGATGATGTTTTCATAAGGTCTTCTTGAGCCCATTAGCTTATATTGGACAACATTTGCCGGTAACTTGATTGTTCAAAATAATTTCGTTGTACATAGATCTGGCTTTTCTCTTCACCTTTGCTTTTTGTTAAATTCATTGAATTGACTTAAGTGATCAGTTGTTGATAATTGAAGTATGGATCCTTTTGTCTGTGTCAAAGTTGACACCTTCACCGAAAAGGAGCAGAAACTACCGTTAACTATATGAAATAAATAGTAGAGGACTGGCATTTGTGTCAGTCATGTCTCCATTCTCTTTGCATATTTTTTTTTTGGATGTATTACTGTAACACACCCTCCTCGCCTAGTGTAACATCCTGTTCAACGTAAATGGGTATGAATTATACAATCTGGTTATTTAAACTCCTGAGCTAGTAATTACAATGCTTGCCAAACACCCTGGTCGATATCACATCTGTACATGAGGTTTCATAGACAGTCCATGCGACCCGGTTAGTTGAGTCATCTCTCTATGACAGTTTGGCTTTTAATTTATTTCACTGGATATTGCCTATATATCTTGTCTTACAGGAATAGTGTCTGATTCAAATACTTACGACCAAAGTAAACGGATGCGAACTGGTGATGATTATACACATAGTGGCTATTCAAGTCCATCTCCTTTCCATCCTCCTACAGCGCCTGTTTGGGCACCTCATGGGTAAGTTGGATTAAAAAATATATCATATGCAAAAGGATTCTTTATCATATTAGTGAAGTTGTCAGATTGAAATCACAGACTCAACAGTTACTTTAACTAATGGAGATGACTATCCGGCTTAGGTATATGGCACCAGCACCTCCACCTTATGATCCATATGGGGTTTATGCTGTTCCTCCAGTGCCAATGCCTGCTCCAGCTCCAGCACCAAGCAGTTACGCACCTATTCAGGTGAATATTCTATCTGTGCTTTTGGTTGCTCCTTTTGTTTTGGAATCTTGTTGATTGCCTATTTGTGTTTATTCCTTTCCTTTTTTCTCTTGTTCAGATAGCATCTCCAGTTCTTAGCCAAGTAATTTTACTGATTGGCTATCCATTCAGTGTTTGATGGTTTTCACTTTGTTGGCATCTCTAGAAACTTGAGTTCACGTTTTTTTCAGCAAGCACGGCTGGCAACGTGAAAGCTTCCATTCAGTACTGTCATTTCATTAATCCACTGTTTGTCTACCATTTTCAAAAACTCTGTTTTTTACAGTAAATAATCTCATCCACATATTCACCCAATAANAATAAAGTTACTTTAAATTTCATCCACATATTCTCCAAAAAATACTATTCCTTACATTATTCTTGAAATTTTAATGGGTGACAAACACACCCTAAAAAGTTACTTTAGAAAATACAAATTTCTTGTAGGCATTTGTGCACTGTAGTCTTATATAGGCAGATTGATTCTTATTGGTCTTTTGTAGATGTTATCTCGAAATTTATCTATTATCATTCATGCAGTGACTTTTGCTGCCATATTTGAAGTAATCACACCTCAACTATTCTGGAGTGAAATTGTTTTAGCTGCATATGTGAAAGCATTAGCTTAAGATAGTAAGATATAAAGGGCAACATTTCTTGCATTAACCGCAGTATTTCCCTATAAATAAGTGATTCATTCCTTTCTATCCTATTGAAGGCGTTCAAAATTTCTATAGAAGCATTGGACTGCGTGCTGAGAGGTTGGCCACACAATATGTGACGAATGACCATGTGCTCCAATTTGCTCCTCTTTTATTTCAAAATAAGAAAAGCCTATGCAGCTCACTGTAAATTAAATTTAAACAATGTCGTGACAAAATCTTGTCTCAATATTGGAGCATTCATGCCAAGGTGCTGGTAATATTTAGCTTCTCGCGATTCAAGAGTTTGATGTCATCTTGAGTGTGAATGCATTCATTTTTTACTTTTCTTGATATCACACATGTATACTTCAGCCAAAAATTAGTCTCTGTAAATGATTAGCCTTATTTATCTGGTTCTATTTTTATTTTTTATTTTTTATTTTTTTTTGTATGCATGTTTGCTGAATCCTTGTGATACTAGTAGGCTGAGGTTAAAAATTGAAGAACACAGTAAGATGCTTATTATAACAATTGCTTATTTGATATTTTTATTACCCATACTCTTTAAGCCCCCACCCTCCGGGGTTAATTTTGAATGGTTATTAGAAAGCTAAGATATTCATGTTACTTGCAGAATACCAAAGACAACCCTCCTTGCAATACTCTATTTATTGGCAATCTTGGGGAGAATATTAATGAGGAAGAGCTGAGGGGCCTCTTCATTGTGTATGGTTTTCACATTTATGGCTCATTTCTAACTATCCTGTATCAACCATTTTCTCACATTTTAAGTATTGACCGGTTCTTGAGATTTACAGTACTTTTACTGTGCAGACAACCTGGTTATAAGCAGATGAAGATTATAAGACAGGAAAGACATACTGTTTGCTTCCTTGAGTTTGAAGTAAGATTCTGGGTTTGTCAATTGGTTGATGTCTCTTTTTCTCGTAATTCCTTTTGTCGCTCCTCTCTCTATACTGCTGGATTATGCACATTGATGTTCTGTTGTATCATGCAGGATGTGAATAGTGCCACCAATGTACACCACAGCTTGCAGGGTGCCATTATACCCAGTTCTGGTTCTGTTGGCATGCGTATTCAATATCCTTTCTTTGATGCTTTTTCATGATTCCATTTTTTATGTTTGTCTTTACCCCGTTCATTGCCTCAGGTCTACTTCAATTTTGATGCTTAGCTCTCTAGCTTCTGCACGAGGTCTTTATGCCATTTTTTGATTTTTTTTTTTTTAAAAAAAAGATATATTTTTTTGTAAATTATCTTTTCTTTTTGCCCAATCCTCATTTCTTCCCTACATGCCCACCCCACACATACATACTTTCGAAGAAAAGAAGCAAAATGGGATAAAGAAACAACTAACCGAGCATTTTTTGAATAGTGAAGTCTACATTTCAATAATTTATTCTTATCTGGACGTTTGCGTTTTTCTTTGACCTCGAGAAAACATATTCAAAGAATCCATTTGGGAAGAGGAAGGACTCCAACTACCCAGGTGTTTCCCCCGCAATGAATGGAGCACCACCACCAATGACCTACCAGTAGCTAGAAGGGGATGTATTCTGTTCTCTATGCTCTGACAAATGCAAACCCACTACATGATAGGATGCATCATGCAGATATTGCATGCATCCATTTCATCATCAAGTCATTAGCATTAGCATCTACTCTCATGTATTGTTGCACTCAGTGAAGTCTTGAAACATACTGTTGGTTCATGTTATACTCAGATTTTTAAAAACTTGCACTCAAGGCACTGCCTTATTGTGATGGTTTGCTAACCTATCACATGTAATTCTGTTCAATCTTTGTGGTTTTCTGCCTCGTTCGATATCGGGAAATGGATTCCTCAACATGACTTTCTGACCCTAGAAAGAAAACGACAATTATACTCGTTTGCACCAACTCTCATGTCATCGCATTTCAGTAAGAAAACTGATACTTTTATTTCATTACACTACCATTAGTTCATCATATGAACGACCTAGAAATGCTCATCATGTAGATCATATTGCCATTTCGATTAATAAAACAATCTCCACCTTCTGACATTGGGCATGGTAAAAAACTATACTTCCATAAGCGCCCCCATAAAAGTACAACGTACATTCAAATGTAGGAAGATCCTTGGGAAATCTACTACTGTTTTGCAGGGTTTCCATAAATTGAGCATTTTGAGGATGTTGAAGAGCTGGAGCTGCTATATTTTAGTCATTTTCGTCTGGTTGCTGTCCACAAGAACACGGGGTATTTCACTCCTCGCAGTTCCTTGCTCTACTTATTTATTCATGCCACGTAGTAACTCTTATACTTCATGCTTAATGATCACTCTCAATTTACCTTTCATTCATTCGTTGATTCTGTACTCTTCCAAGTTGATATTCTCAAATTTTATTGCGTTAAATGTGAAGATATCTTCATAATTGCTTGAAAATTATTGAGACTTCGAATGAGTCTGCGTTTTGACATTTTATAGTCCTGCTCCTGCATTATAATGTTATACAATGTTAACGTTAATTGATTTTGATTTGAACAGGCAAGAGGGAGGTAACTGGTGCCAGCACCACACCGGAGTGATAGGGTAGAAGGTTTTAACTGGTTTTCAAAGTCTCGTTTTCGCCCCAAAAAAGAGGTAGAGACCTACGTGCCTATTTTCGCAGAGGATCCAATGTCTCAAAAAATAAGATGCAGAAACAAATGCAACGTTTTTGGTAATGTTGAAAATCGGAGCTTTTAACTTTGAAAAAAAAAAAAGTCTCACCATGTTATGAAATAGCGTTTAGGGTATTAGCTGATACTTTAAAGGGTAAAGGGGTCTCCAACCTTTGGCACCAGTATCTTCGACTTTTAAAGATTTGACAGCGTGCGTATTCTTAAATAATGGAAAAGGAACGACGTGACACTAACTAATAATAAAATTGTCCAGAACTTCGAAACAAGAAACAAACCAAATGATGATTTCTGTCAATATTCCGTTCTGTTGCTTTAATCCATATATGATATCATGCGAGTGATTAACGTTCAAATATATGTTTTATATTTTCTATTATTAGGGGACATAGGCGCCATACTTTTAAAACATGAGTTCAATAAATAATTGACACAATTAAACACAGGTGCACCGTGCAGAGATGAATCAAATAAAATAGACAAAAAATATTTATAATTATTGACAATTAGACTTAAATAATTGATCTTTTTGGACAAGATTCATTGGCAACTGGAAAAGTGTTTAGTACTCTCGGAGCATTGAAATTCAAATTCGGTACCTTATTTTGTTATTTATCTAACATGTATATTAATTGACAGGACAGAGATATAAATGAATAAATAATACACATAAATTAAATAGTCCCTAATAATTCTCTTGCAACTGTATAATATTTTATTTCATGTATTAGAAAAAATCATTTACATGTCTCCAAATGTTCAAAGAAATTGAATTTCAATCAAGCCAATTTGATAACACAACAAACATAATTTGAATTTCGTTTCATTTTTGTCCCACTAAAATGTACAACGCTAAAAAAGACCTAATTTTCAAAGGCAAATCCTGATTCTGTAACATATAATCTCATCAACATATACAAACAAACTCGAATGCTCCTTGGCCAGTTAACTAAGAATTTCCAACCTTGGAAACAAATCAACTATACAACTACAAAATTGTAGTTCCAACCATTACTTTATGGAGGTAAAAGGAAAGAGAAAAAATAATGACAAGAAGAGACAAACTTACCGAGAATACAAGATTGTCGCCTAATCCATAAAAATCTATCTGCTTTACAATTTTGAAATAGTCGAGCATCAGGAACTCCCATGAGATCTGACGGATGAAATTGAATGAGCTGAAACAGAAGCAGTTGGGCTGCTGAGGTCCCGTTCCCCATTAGCAGCTTTGGGTTTTCCACTCAATCTTTCCATTGCATCTTGGCAAATGTCAGTAAACCACTCATCTTCCGGAAGTACACTGCCACCAACGAAATATTTGAGCTAAGGTGAGCTAGAAATTACATGAGAACAAAATTGACGATTTCTTTCGAGTTATTTTGGCTATATGCAACTGTAGTTGGTAGCATGTTCAACTATTCATTTTTCTTGGACTACCCACACAGAGCAAATGCAGGGCATCTTCGATAATGGGCTTCAGCCTGATCTAGCAACGTGTGAATGAAAGAAATGACAATGTCGCTTGTAAAGTTTTTTCATCCATTCCGACACATAAAAATGATTAAAGCAAAACTACCCATCCTACAATCTTTGGTGGTTTCTAAATCCCATCTAAACGAATGAAAGGACAAAACAAACGCAGGGTCGGTAACTTCTTCAATAAGTCTCGCGTGGATAAACCATTGCTGACGTAGTGGAACAAGTACCAGCACAGCGATAAGGCAGAAAAGGCTCCCCCATCTTTGATTTTTCCATTCCACAAGAGTTAAGCAAATTAAAATTTAAAAGAACAATAAAATTGAGGTAGACCACATGAATACTTTTCAACCATTCTTTGATCTGGGTTACATCTACTCAAAGTTCCAATTATATTGCATAACATCGATATTAGTTTTGGTTTCCACCAAAACGCTTCTATATTATCTTACTGAGATCACAGTAAATGAGAAATTCTTTAGATCTACCTAGTACATACCTCGACCATTTATGATGTCATTCAATTAATTTTGCCCAATTACTTGTAGAAATATTTTCTCATTTATTATCTTATCCATTCCAAAATAGCCATACATTAAATCATCTCTCGTACGTTTTGTCTAAAGGATAATTTATTCTTTTTGATGGCCGAACACTCAGTGCCATAAAAACTAACCAGTTTATTAGTCTAATAACCATTAGGTAGTACTTGTCTTTTAACTTGACAGGTAGCTTCTGAACACGAGGAAGGAATCCATGCACATTTTTCCATTTCATCCAACCTACTCCAATCTTATGCATTGTAAAAGTTAAGATACACAAAACAATCAGTATTCAAACACCACAATTCTTGATTGTAACTTCACATTTGTCCTTACTTCTACCACTGTTAAAACCTACTACGTATCCAGCTCAGTTATACTTAAAAATGTTGGAATCTAAGTGCTTCTCAAAGTTCCAACTTCCAATTTATCCCTTGTTCATTTCATTAACTAAAACTATGTAACCAACAAATAACCTACAGGGGACCTCTTCTTGAATATGTCTCATTACCCCATCCATGACGAAAGCAAGAGGGAAAAGGACTCAGGGCAGACATTTGATACATATCCATAGTAATAGGAAATTTTCTAATTTTACTCCACTAATGTCACACCTGAAACTGCTTTATGATGCATATCTTAAATATTATTGACACACCAAGTAGAAATTCCTTTTTCTTTGGCACACTCGTCTAGCACCATAACAAATTCTTTTTTAAATTAGTAAAAATAACATCCAATCTTGCTTCTTTTCTACTTTTCTATCGTTCTACCAATTACTAAAATGGCTTCTACAATAGATCTCCTTGGTATAAAGCCAAATTTGTAAAACCTTAAATCACACTTGCTGTACAATCCCTCTCCCATGGTTTTAAAGTACGACTGATGAACTCAACACCTCTATAGTTCACATAATTATAAATTATGAGTATCTCCTTTAACCTTATTACTGCTCACCTTCTAACCATCATGCATCCTTTTACTTTTTAGAATCTCATTAAATAATTCTGTCAAGCATAAAATACCCACGTCACTCGGACACTTGAGGACTATGCGGATCAATTATTATCCTGATCTTCATCCTCATAAGAGCTCTTACTTCCAAGAATCAAATTCTTCTATTATAATTAATATTTTTTCTTCGATGGTGTTTAAGAAATCTCCAAGATATGTGCTTTGCCTTCTATGAAATACTTTGTCAATTAATTTCTCTTAACATTTTCTGATCTCGTTAGTCGTTACTATGAAATTGTAATTCTTTGGATTTTGTCATTCTACACTAGGATTATGACCTCTACTTCTCTTTTCCTTTATCGATTTATCCCATAAAGGAATTTCTCTTCATCCTGGTTCCACAATAACTATACTTGTACACTTCCACATGGGACTCGTGAATCATTCAAAAGTAAATGCACAACAATCATACCAAGGTTACAGTCATACCAAGGTTACAGTATAGATAGTACCTATACGGATCTGTTCCTGTTGCAGAAAATGCGGCCAGTGCTTTGGAAATAATATCATTGACAGCCCGACGCAAATTTCTAGACAAGTAGCGTCCTTGTGATGCAAAGCAAATCAGAAAGTTCATATCCAAGTAGATCTGCAGCCAATACATGTAAAGAAAAGATGGCTATAATAGCATGGCAAACAGAGGGCAGAGTTCAAAAATAAATATCAATTTACAACCTGTTGAAGACCTAGAGGGCCTAAAGGCCTAGGTCCTTCCTCAATATCATCCCAAAACGTCTGGTCTTCTGAAAGCCATAAGATAACCGTCTCTGTGAGCCTCATCAATAACAACGTTGCAAATCTTTCCCGGCCTACAAACATATCTGCTGCCATGGCAGCCATCCTGTTCAGCTTTGCATAAAGTTCCTGACAGTAGATAAAATAGATATTGTTAAATACCTGTTGAAACTTAATTATTGTTTGACTTGAATTATCATAAACAGATTGTATACAGACACTGCAATGTAGATGCCTAGCTCTTAAGCTGCTTAACCCCGAAAAGGTCAAAGACTTTAATAATAGAACTAAGTGCCATCTTTTACAAGCAATAGAGATGATGAAGAACAAGCTACATGATATTGAGTCAGACAATACAATGTGGTTCCAGATCTTAAGCTGTTTAACCCTGTAAAGGTCCAAGATACTAAAGAAGGAAACAAATGTTGCCTTTTAAAAGGATGAATACGTACATGATACAAGACAAAAATATAGGAAAACTGAACAAGAAGATCCACACCGCTGTAATATTGACAATAAAAGATCGCAAGATAATGATAGCATAAGATTTAAACAATGCAGCCAACAAATTTACTGAAAAAATAGAATAAAAATACCTGGAATATTGGAGAAGGGAACCACTCTATCTCATCCGCATTCCCATCCATGTTTATGTAAATGTCTGTGGTAAGATCGCTATCTCCTTCTTCAGTAAAAATAAGATCTAGAGCATGTTGTTGACAAAAACTATCTTTCAATCTATCAACAGAGTTTACAAGACGCTTCTTCCATTCTCTTTGCTCAGGATTACGATTTTGCCGCTCAGATAGTCCTCTATGAGGATCATCCTTGTACGTAGCTAGATTTAATGGAGAGAGCTTCATGGCTGCACGTGGCAATAGCTCATCGGCTAGTAAGGATGCATTTGCAAGTAATGCAATTTGCTGGGCTTCAGTTTCAGCCATTCGAACAATTTTATTTCCTGAACCTTGGAAGTTGGCCTCATCTTCAATGGAGCTAGGTAATGCTCTTATGAGCATATTCACATATGAGTTGAACACCTGGAACAGACCATCCAAGGTTTTACTTCCCAACTGCATGCTTAAAAGGGGTCCCACATCTTCAAAAAAATCCTGCAAAGGCAGCTAAGTTTGACACCTAAGTAAAAGAATATAAGCAACGATAGAACGAAGAAACTTCATAGAGTCAAATTATAAAAAGTAAACATGCCTAGCTACTTTTTCTTGAAAATTAACATTAAGAACTTTATGAACCCATTCCAAACATGCAATATCAAAAGGAAAGTTTTAAAGCCAGAAAGGGGCAGATGATGTTATGGAACTTGATCCTATCCAATAAACAGAACTGATAAAAGGTACAAATTAATAGATGTGCGCAAAAACCAACTATAATCAAGTCAGAGAGCCTTAGCCGAATTGCCTATATTAAACACTAGGCTAATAACTTTAAAGTTATATTGAAGTGAAGGCATACTTGATTGTTAATTTCCTGCTTATCCAACATGCTGCCAACAATTTGTCCAGAAATTAAATAATTTACAATGTTCTAGAAAATTCTGTAAATGACTATGCATGTCTTCATGGTCTATATTACATTTCCTCGAGGAAGTCAACAGTTGGATTCTCATGCCTGACAAAATTGAACGTGCTCATGTCATTATGGATGTACACATACTACTTGGAAAGTATAACAAATACCCGGCTAAGAATTCAAATTTAAATATAGTGTTACTAAAGAACGAGAGAGAATTTTGGTGTATCTCGTTATATTAAAAATTCAATCTTACATCTCTTTATATAATACAATGAAGACACTAAAAAAAGGAA
>CAIGRF010393455.1:28375-43033 GCA_903798235.1 Fraxinus ornus | reverse complement strand
GGCTATCAAACACACCCTAATATCTTCAAAAAATGAAGCTTTACTTTAAGAAAGAGGCTGCAAGGGTGCCAAACCTTCAGTTTTCTTTCTTAATGAAGCTGTATAGCTCAACGCAACAAACAAATAGCTTAGCATGTTAAAAGCCATCTAAAGTTTGTTAGATAGGTAGATGAAAGAGAAATCTGCTGGATAAATGGATAGATTGATATGCATGTACTGCCATATAAGTCTCAAGAAAGTATTCTAATGTACTTCTATTCTTCTGCCCCTTCCCCATCATACTTGACAGCCTTTTTATAAAATCTTAATAATGTCCTTGGTCTCATTTCACGTTTTCTAGTCAAATCCTTAAAATAAGTGGTTTTCACGCATCACTAGAGAACTGGATGGAATATGGTACTCTGTAATTCTCTCTCTCTCTCTTATAGTTTCTATATTTCTTTTGTATGTATTTCACAGATCACTGAGTATCCATCGCCCAAAGGCGGAAACTCTTGCTAGACATTCTATATTGGGTCCAAATGGGCTTCGTGGACAGTGGCAACTTCCTAGTAGTAATTATAAGGTGGTATTACAGTCTCCCTCCGTACATTTTGTAACATATGTGTAGTTTTGTAACTTTATATTGTAAATGCAGGTACAATATCCAAGCAATTTAGACTTGACTCCCTTTCAGGCCCCAAGGTTAGACCTCTTATTGGAACTGTAGGATTGCCATATATTTCATAGCAAATTTCTATTAATTATCAGATCTTCATTTAATTTATTTTTTATTTTTTTATGGGATTATGCCTTGTGAAAGACATGAAATTACAACCATGGAACTTGGTTTTTCAAAATCTCTAATTGTTTATAGGTAGTATTTATATATATTTTTCTCTTTTCTACTCTCATATGCTGACTAACAAGTATGGTTTATGTCTGTGATTGGGATAGCTGTCTGGAGCAGCCTTTCGGGACTACGATGAGAAAAGATGATGACAACTTGGAGCAAGAAAGATCCACTTTGGAACCTGTAGTTCTGCCAGCAAAAGAAAATCAAACGTTTCAGACTCAAGAACCTGATTCTCTGATTTCTTTTGAAACCGTTGAAAGCTTTCCTCTAGAAGAAATTATTAAACAACCTCCTGTCCTAGCAGATGTACAGGATCTGATCCCGAGATCAACTCCGGATCTGGTTTCTTTTGAAACTGTTGATTGCCTTCCTCTTGAAGAAATTATTAGACAACCTGAACCACCTCCTGTCCTAGCAGATGTACAGGATCTGGTCCCGAGATCAACTCCAGCTACTGAAAGAGAATGTGGGATGGAAAAGTCTTCCAGTGGTTTAAATTGTTCCGAAGATCCCCTACAATTGCACATAGTACTGTTTGTACATTTTATATTTCAGTGTTTGCTTTTTTGTTCAGTTTAGCTTGATTTATATGAAAGAACGCCTCTTCTTTTGCTTGCTTAATTGATAATTTGCAGTTGGGTTCTAGAGCTTGATGAATAATCATTCTGTTTATTCATTTTATCCAGTCTGTACAACTGATGGACTGTTTCATGAGGCTAGCCAAGTCAAACACAGACAAAAACTTAGAAACTTGTGGCGTTCTTGCAGGTTCCCTTGTGAGTATCACTTACTTGAAATCATGTATTTGATATTCGTGTTATTGTAGTAATCATCATTGCTATTGTGGTACTTTATTTTCCCCAAAGAATATTCACTTCTGTTATTTATCACAGAGAAACCGAACATTTTCCATTACAGCTCTTATTATTCCGAAGCAAGAATCAACATCAGATTCGGTAAGCCAGGGTGCTAGACATGCACACATACTGTGTTTGCATGTTGATTGTGCTGTACTGAATTGTTCTTTTTGAGCAGTGTCAGACCACGAATGAGGAGGAAATATTTGAAGTGCAGGACAAGCAGAGTCTTTTTCCTTTGGGCTGGATTCATGTAAGTTTACTTTGCGTAATCTGAACGATATTTATATTCTGGAATATGTTTCCACTTAAATTTTATTTCTGTAATTGTGTTAAACCTCACATCATAGTTGTTAAATGTACAAAGTGCACTGAAGTACCAAGATCTCTTGGGGCTTAAGTGAAAAAATGAAAATGATGTGCATCTCGTCGAAGCAAAATGTTCCATATATCTGAAATAAATCCACGTACACTCACTAGGTCCAGCAAATTTTGATTCCAAAAATTTCAGCTTAAACATGCTACATCACATCACCGCTGATATAATTTTAGTAAATGGTTTTTGTTGTACTTTTGCATTGCATGTTGGTTCCTAGTGAGTTATCTAGAGGGGCTAACTAAATAACCCTATAAAAGCTTCAGAAATAAAGTACGCTTAAAATATTATTACATG
The DNA here is from genome assembly GCA_903798235.1 of Fraxinus ornus. Taxonomy (NCBI): domain Eukaryota; kingdom Viridiplantae; phylum Streptophyta; class Magnoliopsida; order Lamiales; family Oleaceae; genus Fraxinus; species Fraxinus ornus. The sequence goes on along the minus strand of CAIGRF010393455.1, from coordinate 40,668 downwards.
ATGCATCAAAAGTATATCATCTTTACATGCTGTGCACTATTCAATCTATAATCAGTTATGGATGTGGAAGTATGAGCAAGGGATTAAGTTGAAAAGCCTCGAAGGTACAACTCAATTAGTTTCTTAGGTTGCTTATGTAAATTTGATAATTGACAAACAAAAGCTACTTAAATGATTAATGATCACAAATTGTTTTTAAAAATAGTTTCATGATAATAGCCAAAGACTGTTTAATTGCTGAAATGTGATAGTCCTCAAGAACAGTTATGCCAAAGAAGTTGAAGTAGAAAGTGAAGTTATGATATAAATATCCCATTTAAGCAAAGCAAAAGGTCTTTCCTTTCGCTTTTAAACATCAACAACTTCTATCTATTTCGCAACAATCATTATGTTTTTAATTGATAGGACTAATCCAACTAACCAACTTGCAACAAATCTTGTGGTTTAGTTGTAGGAATAGTCCAAATTACGGCAAAAAAAATCTTATGTTTGAGTTGGTGAGACCAGTCCAATTTACATCATCATCAACAACACCGATAACAATTGACAACTATAACTTGCCGATTAAAGCTGGTAACAATGATAACGACAACACAGATATGACAGTAAGAAACGCAACCAAAATAATTTCTGCTCTGGCATGGATGCTTTTATTATATATTAACTAAATTAAGTGGACTTCTCTCGCTCTAGCCTCATCTCACCCCAAAAATAAAAACACAATCGTACAACGGGAGAATATTTTGTGAACAAGAAAATTCTGTTATGTACTAATTTTTAAGTCGTCTCTTCTTCACACAGTAAAGGTGGTCATGTACAGTAAAAAAATGGTATGCTCCCCGCCATGTTCTTGCTCATGTTTCTGATGATTTATGAGCCTTGACATATCTATCCCTCATGCCTATTATGGTTAAGTCTTGAATCTAATGTATGATCCACTGCTTATTGTATTGTAGACGCATCCAACCCAATCTTGTTTCATGTCATCAATTGATGTTCACACCCACTACTCGTATCAGGTAATCGTCTCTCAGATATTTCTTCAGTTTCTTTTTCTGGCCATGTTGGTTTGATGGGAGAAAATGAGAATTGTTTTCAATGGACGCACTTCCACCAAACAAGTCATTTTGGAAGAATCTTCTGTTTGATTTGAAAAAAATAATTTTTCTAGATATCGGTTCTATCTTATAATAGGCTGCAAACCAATATCGCATTCCACTGTATTGATGGAAGTATTCAAACTAGACACTTAAGTTGCTAAGATGCTGCTTCCTCGTGCAAATTTTGTTTGAATAAATGTTTATTTCTTCCCAGGTTATGTTACCGGAATCCATCGCCATTGTCATGGCCCCGAGAGACACATCTAGGTAATAATATTCTTTTGTTCTTTCTTGTCCATAACTTTACTATAACAGCGTTATTTATCTATGTACTGAACACTTACCATCACTTGTGCAGAAAACATGGTATATTCAGATTGACTCCAGGTGGCATGACGGTCGTGAGGCTATGTCCAAAACGTGGGTTTCATCCACACGAACCCCCTTCGGATGGTAGTCCAATATACAATCACTGTACTGATATTTATATGAATCCTAGCTTGAAGTTTGACATCATTGATCTACGGTGATCTCAATTACACAGGCAGGTTTATTTGCAAACTTATTTGCTCATTGATGACATGAATAAGATTTCATCCCTGCATGAGAAGTTTCGCAGGAAAGAAGAGAGAATTGTAATTTGTACAGCGAGATGAACCGTTCTTGTTCATGTGTAAAAGGGAAAGGACATAATTGTATTGTTTGTACCAGTTAAATTGTCTCTATTCATTGCAATTTTTTTTGGCCTTATCTTGTCGAGAGATTGATCTCGAGAACTAAATTTTATGATAGATCATTCACAAGTCATTTTCTTGTATCATCTTTTGGCTTCTCCAAGGAAGAAGGATTAGAAAGTGTCGGACAATATTAGTAAGAAAAATAAATTAAAATCTTGTTATCAAACATTGTTGAGTTCATGATATAAACCTCTACTGGTGGAGTTTCGCTACATGGGATGATTACCAGTACCACGTATGAACTTGTGCTCATCGAGCAAATTCTACACGTTCAAATTGTCTTGGCCGGGTCTGAAAATTGCTGAGACAATCGAGCATTCTCATTTCTATTAAATAGTTAAGGGCGTGTTCGGTAGGAATTAAAATCAGATTAAAATTAAAAAAATTAGTCGTTATTGTCGACTTTTGTTAGACGAGTAAGATTTAATAATGGTTATATTTTCAATTTTAATTGAATTTTAAGCACGACCGAACATGTTCTAAATATGTTCAATTCATTTTATCGAACATGTTATAAATAATTTTGATGCTGCAGACCCAATAACCTTTTAGCTTGTCCTATGCAAAATTGCAATGCAAACTATGAAAGGAGATGGTCATGTTATTGACAAATACTAATACTAAATACATACTTGCTACAGAGTATTAAACGATGTTAAAATAATGGTTTTTAAAACGGACTCACCATCTTGCTGTGTGCCGGTTTCACTTGCAAAGTCTCCACCCAACCCACAGTTCCAGAACTCCAAATCAATCGCCGTTCTCCATCATTTCCCATCATCTAAGCTCAATTTCTGCTTCAATCAATCACCTTCTTCTCCGATAGAGATTAACCGAAATCTCATTTACTGTAGTAATAGGAAATTCGAGATTGTAAGTTTCAGGAAATAGCTTGAATTGGAGTGAATGAATGGCGGGTCCTTCATTAATGGAATCCCTTTTTCAGCGTTCCTTAGACGATCTAATTAAAGTCATCCGCCTGTGTTTACCCGGTGGCGAAGCGGCTTTCATCGCCAAGTTCGTTGATGAGATCCGCCGTGAAATTAAATCCACCGATTCCCAAACAAAGGCCACAGCCCTCCAGAAGTTAACTTATCTTCACTCCATACATGGGGTTGATATGTCGTGGGCCGCTTTCCCCACCGTCGAGCTTTCTTCCTCCGCCATGCACTCTCACAAGCGCCTTGCTTTGCTATCGGCTTCACTTTCATTCAATCCTACGACGGATGTTATTCTGCTCTTGACTCACCAGCTGCGCAAGGACTTCTCGTCATCTAATCCTCATGATGTGAGTCTTGCTCTATCTACTCTTTCTTCGATTTCTACTCCGGATTTGTCTCGTGATTTGACTCCGGAGTTGTTTATATTGCTTAATAGTTCTAAGAATTTCGTAAAAATGAAAGCCATCGCTGCTATTTTAAGAGTTTTTGAGCAGTACCCGGAGGCTGTTCGTGTTTGTTTTAAACGAATTGTCGAAAATCTTGAGAGCAGTGACATGGGTGTTTTGTCTGCTGCCGTGGGATTGTTCTGTGAACTTACTGTAAGGGAACCCAGATCTTACTTACCCTTAGCTCCCGAATTCTATAAGATTTTATTAGATTCCAGGAATAATTGGGTTCTAATTAAGGTTTTGAAGATTTTTGCCAAGTTGGCCCCATTAGAGCCGAGGCTGGCAAAGAGAATAGTGGAGCCAATTTGTGAGCATTTGAGGAGAACAGGAGCTAAATCATTGGCATTTGAGTGTGTGAAAACTATTGTAACTAGTTTGAGTGAGTATGAACCTGCAGTGAAGCTTGCAATCATGAAAATACAGGAGTTTTTGTTGGAAAATGATCCGAATCTGAAGTACCTTGGTCTACAAGCTCTTGCAGTTGTAGCAGCGAAGCATTCATGGGCTGTTTTGGAAAACAAGGAGGTTGTAATTAAGTCGTTGGATGATGTTGATGTGAATATTAAGCTTGAGGCCTTGCAGCTTGTGATGGCTATGGTTTCTGAGGATAATGTAGCAGAAATTTGTAAGGTTTTGATCAGTTATGCACTGAAGTCTGACCCAGAGTTCTGTAACGAGATTTTAGGGTCCATCTTGTTGACTTGTTCAAGGGATTTTTATGATGTGATAGTTGATTTTGATTGGTATGTTTCACTTCTTGGTGAAATGTCCAGGATTCCTCATTGTCAGAAGGGGGACGAGATTGAGACCCAGCTTATAGATATTGGGATGAGGGTTAAGGATGTTAGACTGGAGCTTGTTCATGTTGCTCGTGGTTTGCTGATTGATCCTGCTTTGCTTGGAAATCCTTTTATACACAAAGTTTTATCTGCTGCTGCTTGGTTGTCAGGAGAATATGTTGAGTTTTCTAGAAATCTACTTGAGCTCATGGAGTCACTGCTACAACCACGGACCTGTCTTCTACCATCACCAATAAGAGCTGTATATATCCAGTCTGCATTCAAAGTATTGACCTTCGGCTTATATTCTTTTCTCTCAACTGGTGATGATGCTTCATACCCTTCTGAATTAACAGATTTCATCTCGAAAGAGGATTTTCAGGAAAGTTCTGATAGAGTAACAAGTGCACCCATATCTGATGCTGATCTAAATAAAGGGTTAAATCCAAGGAGTTCACATCAGCCAGCAGAAAATGGTGAGGATCCAGCGATAGATCATGAGCAGACATCATCAGCTTCTTCAAAGAAACAGCAGTTAACACAAAAATCTGTAATGGACCTAGTAAATCTTGTTGAAACTAATTTGGGCCCCTTAGCAGGGGGTCATGAGGTAGAAATACAGGAGAGGGCAACTAATGTCCTTAGTATGATTGAATTAATAAAACCAAGGATACGTAGTTCCATAGATGAGAGTGAAGGAGACAGAATTAAGGGAGAACTGAGAGCTTCTGGCATGATAAAGCTGATGTTCGATGCATTTTCAGAGGAGCTCGGTCCAGTTTCACATAGTGCTCAAGAGAGGGTACCAATACCTGAAGGGTTGGTTCTCAAGGACAGTCTTAGTGACATTGAAGCAATCTGTGATGATATCAAGTTGCCTGTATCAAGTTCATTTTCCCTTGTAAGATCTCATTCTGTGACCAATGCAACAACCATCCATGACCACCCGAGTAAAGAGGAATATGAACCATCATCTGAGTCTACATCTCTGCTTGCTGAGCATCGCAAGAGGCATGGAATATATTATCTTTCTTCAGAGAATAAAGAAATGATATCCAATGATTACCCACCTGCTCATGAAATCAAAGATCAGGCTATTGATGAGGATGTAGATCTTGTTAAGCTAACAAAGCAATCATTGGATCTTAGGAAAAAGCGCAACCAAACAAAGCCTAGGCCTGTGGTTGTAAAATTAGATGATGGGGAAGGAGCACATATTGCTGCGAAGAAACCCCAGTTAAAGGATGATCAGATCTCGGGTGCTGTTCGGGAAGTGCTTTTAGGCAATGAAGCTACATCATCATTATTATCAAGAAGTAAATCATCAAACAAAGCAAGTAAGAAAAGGGAGAAGAATGAGTTAAATATTGACAGACCTGAATCAAACATGACTATGACAAGCACTGTTCCATCTGAGCCTGGAAAGGCGAGTTCAAGACATAAACACCGTATCGATGGTAAAGAGAAGAAACGTCCAAGTTCAGCAAAGGAGAAGAAAAAACATGATCATAAAGATAAGCAGAAGAGCGACCAAATACATGTTAAGCATAAATCAAGGCAAAGAGCAGATGGGACATTGAATGTTGCAGCACAATCACCAGTCATCCCAGATTTTCTTTTATAGCATTGTTATTGTCAAGACCTCCGGGAAATGGAGTAATATTCCACCATGTTATGCCTCTTTCAAATGCCAAGGTAACTTCTCGTGTATACAAACATTTACTTTCCCACACTGTTACCATAATTTGGTTAGCATAAAGCAGATAGATGATTATTATTTCACTTTTTGAAACATAATGAGCAATCAATGCATAAGCATTTATGGGATTTTATCTTTCTGATGCTTGTGAGATGAAGTATCTTCAGTTATTTATGATTATTTTGTGTATTTGTCCATTTTCTTTTTTATATATGTACCGTGTACAGTGGTTGAAGTTTCATAAATAACTTCTCACTTTATAATTATAAGCTTTTAGATTCTTTTTCTTTCTTCCCACTTTACAGTGTATAGTTGTACTTTGTCAAACTCCAATTCCTAGAGGGGGAGCACTAAAGTGGAAAGGATTTTACCGACCACTGAAAGAATTATTTTCTGAGTCTTCTAGTATGCCTCCTTGGAAATTATCAATCTTCACAGTTATGAATAATGAAATCTTTTTGTAATGAAAAAGTAGGCAAATACATTCGGTGCTTTCATTCCTCAAGAGAGGGTTATCGATTTCTTCCAAGCCCTCAAAATACTATCTTCCATTCGGCTCATATCACAAGGGAACAGTGCACCAAATCTTAAGACTTATCAGTGACAAGTCAATGCCGCTTGATGCAAGTGTAGGCACTCAGAAATGTATGATTGCAACTTTTTGTCAGTCACCAAGGTACCTACACAACAATATTATCTATGAATCTGAATATAATGCAATTGTTCGGTAGTAAAAATTCTGAAAGAAGTTTGGCGCTTTTGATCCTAAAAGATGGCTAATGATTCTTTGAAACCCTGATAATCCTTTCAACCCTTATATTTCATTTTACACGTTAGGAAACAGGTACCAAATATTAGCCTTATCAGTGGGAATCCCCACTAGATGCACATAACTAAGCATCTCAGTCATGGTTACAAGGACTACCCATTTAATACTGAGAGTGACGATGGGAAGATACGACAATAACGTCATAGGCATGGTTACTGGGTGGTTGAAGTTTGTTCATGCTTCTGATTCTTAACCTAAAGAGCACCAGTTTACATATATTCTTTCAACTGTCAAAAACACCAGCTACTGCCCAGCTAAAAAAATGCAATCTTGTTTTTGAATTCTTGTATTTTAGATTGCTTCCCATGGAAAAGCATTCATTTCCCCATGAATAGCAGTGCATAAAAGGATCCAACAGATAACAATCCTCCTTTTTTTATCCTGATGCCCGGAATGTATACCAATGGGAACCTGGCTATGATCGTAATCATATGAAATCAAGAAAACAAAATGTTCACCTTCAGTTCCCTGTCTTGTACAGGTGTGCAGAAACACTATACTTAAATTTTTTTTGGCGATTTAGAGGTCTTGCCTACTTTATTTTCTGCATTGCAATTATTTCTTGAAAATCATCTTAGAAGGGCATTACTGGCTCATATAACAGTAAGCTTGTTAGGAAAATGCATGAGTTCCATGATCATACATCTTCATTAAAAGACAGAATAGGATTTGAAAAATCATCTCTTAGTTGTATGGAAAGGTCTTCCTCCACTCTTTTCTGCCTTTTTACCTTCTGTGTCAGCCACGCCTCTTAACATATGAAAAGGGTCCTGGGCTAGTTTAATAGTGATCTTTATGGTGTTGTGCATGACTTTTTTCTGTGGCCTTCCCTAATCATTAGGTGCTACTTATCCATCACAAGTAGAGTTAGGTAGAGGGGTAGCAAAAAAGTGGAAAGAAATCGATTAATTTGATGAAGTTGTAGGGCCAGATCACTTCGGCTTGGTGCGAATATCTAGTAAGGGTGTGTGTTCGAATATAAGATTCATCTAGCACTGAATCCGGGGATCTTGGACATAGAAATATGCTTACTCTTGTACACTTGTTCCCTTGAGATTTATGGTGAAATGATTGTTCAGTATAATGTATACAATTCGAAATAGGCATTCACATCAATTCAAAATAGTTATAGAGCAAATAAAGTATCCTCGATGTGCTCTCTAAACTTTATTACGAGTGCAAAATATTGAACAAAGTGTTCTGACTATTTTTCAGGTGTGGGTATTAGACGTGGTTGTTTCATGCATCTAGAAGAATCGAAGTAGCATAGCACTAGGGTTTACTTGGAGGAAACTGGAAACATAACAATGTATCAAGAAAGAACAGATTGGAAAAAGGTTAAACTGAAAACAGGAGGTTAGGGAGCATGTGAACTGTGAAGGAGAAGAAATAGATGTTGGGAAAGGAACAGAGATAGCCCAGCTTATGTGGATTTTAAAGTGAACATCATTCTTTTAATTTGAGTAGTTTCTTATGTATATAGTTAGCACAGTGAAGTTGGTCCTTTTATTGTCTCTACTTCAATGGCCACATCCACTTTAACTGGGCATGACTTCAAGAGTAATGGGAAAGAAAGAATAAATAGTACTAACTAAAAAGTTGGTCCATTCTTAAGTTTTTAGCAATAGACAGATAGCGGTTGTCTTTCAGATAACAGTTTGTCTAACTTCTTTTTTTACAGCCTAGCTGCTGAATGATGAACAGACTGAATCTTTATTATATGCCATTTTACTTGCCAGCTTCCTAGAATATGTGATGAAACTGATAACATTAGTACCCTGATTTATTCTTGTTCATTATGTCCAAGTAGACAACTCAAAAAGATGTGGGTTTACTATGTTATGCAATTCTTTATTTAATAATTACCTAATTACATGTGTACTTATGTTAAGAAGTTAAAGTTATGCCATGTTAATATGTAAAAAATCCAATTTCTTGGTGGTGTAATGAGGCTGCCTGCTTTCAAAGCTTATGCCAAAAAACAATATTTATGGGCTAGCACAGCCTGCAGGTCCAACCCAATATGGGAAATGAAATTGAATTGAACTGAGCCCCTGTTTGAGTCACATTATAATTTTCATTCTCATTCTTCTACTCATTTTCAACCAAATATTTTTCAATAAAATAATATTTTCCATCACATCAATAACTTTTCCTTCTTTTTCAACCACATATTCACCATCACATCACCCAAAAAAATACATTCTTTCCATTTTAATGTACATCAAATAGTGGCTAAGAATGTAAAAATTAGTCATTTTGAAGTTAATAGGTTATGATACAACATACTACACGAATGTTAATGCTCCTGCTTCTCCTTGTTCCTATCCACAAATTATGAGTCTGTTTGGTAGCGATTAAAATCGGATTAAAATTGAAAAACTAGCCGTTATTGTTGACTTTTATTAGACTGGTGAGACCCAATAACGGCCATATTTTCAATTTTAATTGTTACCAAACAGACTCTATATTTCAAAGATGAAATGTGCATCACTAATCTAATTATATTCCAAATAGCCTGACACGAAGTCAAGTAACTGTTATTTGCATTTAGAAAGAGGGAAACTTTAGAGAGCTGGAGACAAGTGTTTTATAGATATTTTCTTATAGAAATTTCAATGCGAGTGCAAGTCTAGATTAGGCCATAGACCTGTGCAGGAGTACCTGGCCACCTGCTTTACAATGCCAATTACTAGGCTTTTGGTCTTTGTATCTTTTGATGAGTTCACATGCTCTCTAGCCGACTTTGCCTGATTTAGTCTTTTGGCTTGATAACTGATGATTTATTAATTTTACTACCAAATAGAAATGTAGCGATAATATTTTGAACCAACATTCATACTCCATGCTTAATTTTTTTGTAGCTTGACATGAAAAAAGGATGCACTTTCCAAATCTGCCTGCAGAACGTCCCAAAGGGAGTGAGATTTCTACACTTAAATGGACCCTCAATGTTTGGAATTTTGTAAGGTTTGCTGTGTTCATGGCTTATGCTTTTGTCATAGAAGAAATGGGTGAACTTTATGTTTGAACTGTGGCCTTTTGATTTCTCAGGTTTGTTTGCTTAAGACTTGAGCTGTATATACTCGAGTAATTCATTAACTGTACATCACACATTAGTATTGAGGAAACTGTTTACAATGGATATGAGAGGAGGCGAAATTTTGATTCTTGCTCATGCCTGAGATTTTTATGTTGTACGACCTTGGTTCCTTGATAACTAGGGTGCCTAAAGTGTATGTTCGTTCCATAGTAGTATTGGACTGGACCGACAAAGTTTGAAGTCCAGTGTTGTCCAATCCTCCACGTCAAACATGTCAAAATGGTCTACCTAAAGATCATCAGGTAGACTGCAGTTCGTGGAGAATTGCATTTTAGATTTTGGGCAGCATACTTGTTGCAGATACATGTAGAAGGATTTCCTAGTATTACTATTGGCTACATTTATATTGATTGCTGAATATGCAAATTAGATGAAGATGATGCATGCTTTGATAATTAGCAAATTTGACTTGTGTAAGAGATCAGGCATGTTTGGTAGGGATAATTGGTTAGCACTAGGCAATACTATGAAAAAAATGCAGTTAAAATCTTGTTCATCATGCTCGAGTTATGTTCCATACTACGAATATGCATGGAGTTTTCTTGGGGCGCGACTATTTTTAGTTTTGAAGATAATGACTTGATGAATGCATGAATAATCCACACGTATAACAAATTAAACTGATATTTCAATAAAATTTATGTGACATAAATTTACAGTTGCTTTGTTATTTTCATAATTTCAAGATTTTGGGGGAAGAACGTTCCTTATGGTTCAATTAATCGATCCTAAAATACCGTAATTAAATGTCAAGCTACCTTCCCATCTTTCATTTCATCTAACACATGAGAAATTGAAAATTACTAGTTTCTAGTCAATAAGATATAAAGAATATCGATTAAATCGCAGGACAATTTTTTTATAAATATGATGATAGGATTATTTATTGTCATACGAGACTTCGTATTCTTTTAGGTCTTTTATTACTTATTAATTACTTATCTTCCTTAACCCATTAGGATAAGGATAATATTTTGTCTATATCACTTTCTAATCATCAATTTAGATACAAACAAATTATTTCTTCTTGTTTTCAAGAAATCAATTTCGATTTCGCACCACAAAATTAAAATTTTGCAACCATTTTAAAACATATTAAATTTGATAATCAATCCTAAACAAACTTAATCATGCTACAAGTACATAAAATTTTGACAATTTTTAGAGACAGTACATGGCGAGAATTCATTGGAAGATGAGAAAAATGGAAAAAATAAATAAATGAATCAGATGTTGCCACGACAACATATGTAGAAATTTTGTCAAGAATTTTCTACTTGGAGCTTTTATCCAAACAAACTTATTCCATTTGACTAGGAGAGGAATTAAATTCATAAATGGAAGAAAATAAATTTCACCAAAAGACACTCCTTCGAATAAGAGGAAACACATATGAGGAGGTTACATTTTTCCTAAAAATAAGGTTGTCATCCCAAAGTTTTTGGACATACGAATTCCACTTGTTATCAAAAAAATTCTACTCCTTCTCTCTCTCTCTCCAACGCACGCATTCACTTTCCCAGTTCTGCAATTTGTTCTTGTCTGTGAATCTATTTTTGCCTCTCGTTGTGGCAACCAGAGTCGGTAATGGAATAGTCTTTTGTTCGACTTTCTCGTCCTTGAAGACTTTTTAGCCCCTAGGCTGACAGATTATAGTTTTGGTTTGGTATAGATCGATGCAGATGGAAATATAGATATAGGTTTGTGTATGCTTTCTCTAGTACCCCTACTCCACCCCACCCCACATCATATAACTCTTTCTTCCATCATCGTCTTCAATTTTTTCTCTCTAAAGGTTTCTCTCTCATGCACAAGATGAAGAACGACCAAGATGAAGAAAAACAGAAACTAATTTCATCTGTTAAGCTTGTAAATTCCCAAGGATATCTTCATAGTCTCATTATGTACTTTCTTTTCTTTGGTTCTGGTTTAGTCATTGGAATTTCATTAAGTTTTTATCTCAAAGAATTGCCCTTAAACTTGCCACTTAGGCAATTCTCCAATATCGAATCGCTGCCGCCGCCGCCACCACTATCACCGCCTCCACCATCTCTGCCGCCCGCACAACCAATTGCAGATAGAATCGGATTGGAAGAATTTCTCAAACCACCACCACCTACGCACGACATGACGGAGGAAGAGCTCCTATGGAGAGCTTCCATGGTGCCTCGGCTACGCGGTTTTCCTTTCAAACGTACCCCAAAAGTTGCATTCATGTTCTTAGCCAAAGGGATTCTGCCATTGGCGCCTTTGTGGGAGAAGTTCTTCAAAGGAAACGAAGGATTTTATTCAATTTATGTGCTTTTTTTGCCTTCATTCAATGGAACAATACCAGAAGATTCAGTATTTCATGGCCTGAGAATTCCAAGTAAGGTAAGTTAGTTTCGAAATATTAATAATTAATTTTCTTGTTTTCTGTTACATATGCATTGAGATCTATGAATATTATTATATTTAAGTTGAATCAATGCATTAATTTTCTTGTTGATGTTTAATATTTGTGCACAAAATTATTAACTTTCAGCATCTTTTACAACCCATTGATCTGCCCTTTTCATGCAGTGTATCAACCTTTAGCTATACCATTCTTTGATTGTACTCCTTTTGCATTTGCTTCCTACTTTCTCAAATTCTTTTCTTCTTGCTTTTTCTCTCT
>CAIGRF010393455.1:0-18013 GCA_903798235.1 Fraxinus ornus | reverse complement strand
TATAAAAGGAAGTGAAGTGATAGAAAGCAAGGCCCCCGAATCAACAACTCTCTACAAGAGAATATGTAATTTTTATTTCCTTAGTCTAAATTTAAATCCTTTTCAGTACTCGTGTGCTTGCGCCCCTTGGAGGTGTTTTAATCTGTTTCTCAATTGTAATCATTCACTAGTAAATACACCCCTTTTTGGGACTTTGTCTCAAGAGGTTTGTTCTTTACACAATCGTCGACCCTTGTTTCTCTTTAATTGTTGGCGGATTAAAAACACGCGAAACACTATTAAAAATCGTGAAGCCCTGACCAAGCCTAGCCCTCAAATATGGTGCAAGTGCGCGCGTATGGTTGGGGAATTTCGTGTGGGGACTGTAAGGCAGTTGACTTGGGAGGGGTTGACGTCAAGGTTACTACATCAGAGTACCTTTATCACCTTCGAACCTGTCCTTCCTAGTTCTTTCCTACATTGTTCCACGAAATTTCCCAATCCATTTTAATATTTACCAATTTATTGTTTGTACGCAATGTCTCTCTTACAATAAACCCCTTTAAATACTCAATCCCATTCTCATAGTTTCTTAACCTTCTCTCCCCCGCCCCCCGCCCCCAATAATTCTGCAGTTATCAGTTGGTTTGTTAAACTGAAAGAAAATCTTATAATATGGCAGCTAAACGGTTCTTTGACGAAGGTGAAGATCAACCAAACCAGAAAAGGACGAAAACTAAACCTTCTTTAGCTTCGTACGTCTTACTAATTGCTCTATTCTTTTCTTTAAGTACATGTTTGGTATGCAATATTGAAAAGTGCAACGAACTAATTTTGTTTACTATTTGTCGACAGCGTAATTAGAGAAGTGGTTATGGTGAACTTCTTGGAGAATTTCTGTTCAGCCTTGGAACCAATGCTTCGAAGAGTGGTATAAATACCCACGTATTCTTTTAATATGTAATGGAAAACTTATGTGATAGTCTAGCTATTTGCTGCTGCGTTAGTTTTCGTTCTTCAAGATGTTACAAACATGAAATTTTTCTAAAAGTTCAAGGTGTTTTTGAGGAACCAAAAACATATTTGGATGAAACTTACAAATGATATTTGATCTTTATGAACAAATTCAGGTGAGTGAAGAAGTGGAAAATGGAGTGAGATTAATCAGCTGCATGAGATCGATATCCAGGTCTCCGTCATTAAAAATCCAAGCTGCAGATCGTGAACAAGCAAGTAGTCTTCAACTCAACTTCAGCGAAAGACTTTCACTTCCCATATTCACAGGCACAAAAATAGTGGATATTAACAACAACCCTCTTCAAATCCTTCTTGTCGACGCGACAGGTGGACACACGAAAATCCGGACGTCTCGTCCGCACTCGATCAAGGTCGAAATAGTCGTTCTTGACGGGGATTTTGACAGGCCGGAGTTCACATGGAATAAGGAAGAATTTGACAACAAAATCGTAAAAGAAAGAACTGGGAAGAGGCCTTTGCTTACTGGGGAATTGAATATCGCAATAAGGGATGGGATTGCTGCGGTTGGAGAAATTGAATTAACTGATAATTCGAGCTGGATTCGGAGTAGAAAGTTCAGGCTCGGTGCAAGAGTTGTTGCACAAGGAAACAGTCAAAATGTTAGAATATGTGAAGCCATGACCGAGCCTTTTATTGTTAAAGACCACCGTGGTGAATGTAAGTCTCTCCATATATACCTTTTTATTTCATTTATGGACCTAGATTGAGATTGATATATCTGATTTAGTGTCAAACGAGTCGAGTCGAGCCGGTTTAAGAAAGGCCTTGGATACCTACCCTCGAAACTTGTAAACTCATCTTGACCCTGAAGTAAGTCGAGCTAAGAAGGGTTAAGCACGGCTAAACTTATTGGCTCGAGGGACTACTACCCACAAATTTAAAGGTGGGCTAGTCGATGTTCCAATCGGTTCGACACCTCCCAGTATCATGATAATTTATGTTCTTGCTATTTGATCTAGTGTTGCTAGTAAAACATGTCTTTACTAATTTCTTCCATATATACCATGCTAATTAATGCCTTGATAATGATTAGATCATTGTTTCTTTTCAATTTAAAATACAACTTTCCATTTTAATCTCATATGAAATCACAGTTAATTGATCTTTCCTTGTTTAATCGTCAAATCCAGTATTGGAGTCAAACTCACGCGTCGATCACCAACCCTAGCCAATTGATATTAAATTTACTTTCTTTACTAAAGAAATTATATACTATTAGAATCTTCAACGCGTTAAAGTCGAATTAAAGTATTACAAAATGAATTGTATATCTCCAACTAGACTACTAGAGATTATAAAGAATGTTAAATCGTGATCATTACTACCAAAGAATTGAAAGAATAATATTTATTCATTTTCTAATCGAAATGTATTCATACGTAACAGTGTACAAGAAACACCATCCTCCGGCATTGGAAGATGAGGTGTGGCGTCTGGAAAAGATAGGGAAAGACGGAGCTTTTCATCGGAAACTTTCATCACACGGCATAAAAACTGTCCAAGATTTCTTGAAATTGTCCACCATTGACTCCTCCAAGCTTAGAAAGGTACAACTGATTATTAAACTTCTTTTTTTTTTTCTTTAATGTTTATTAATTTTATCCTCAAGTACAATTAATAACTAACTAATTATTTTTCACAGATTCTGGGAGTTGGAATGTCAGATAAAATGTGGGAAGTCACGTCGAATCATGCCAAGACTTGTACCTTGGGCACTAAACTCTATAGACATTGTGGACATAATTGCACTCTTATTTTAAATCCTATATGTCAAATTGTGAAGTTGGAAATCGATGGTCAACTTTACTTCGCTCCGGATTCAAGATCCACGGTACGATTTGCGATGAACCTTATTATTTGTTATTTTATTTCGTTACGTATGTGTACATTCACAAATACGTATTCTAAACTTAGTTGATACTGGCAGCCCTATCTAACGAGCTTGATTAAAGATGCATATGAGAGATGGAATTTTTTGGAAGAGGTCCAAGAGCCGGCTCTATTAACTCAAGGTAAAATTCTCTAGTGATATCTAAATTTTAGTATTAAATTGAAAAGATTCCATTATACTTAAAAAAAAAAAAACTACTTATTTTGATGATAACAAAGAAATTATTATATTAAGAGTGTGTTTGGTGTATATTAAAATCAGATTTTAAGTGGGTTGTGATAGAAGTTTTTGAAATGTGTTGTTGAAAAAATGTGGGAAAGATGTGGTTAATATTGATTGTTTGACTTTAATTTAGATTAAAATCTAACCCAAACATGACCTAAATTTTGGCTTACAAAAGACTTTTTTTACAATTATTAAACCTAATTTTACTTTTTAAGAAAAATCTCTTAAGTTTAGCTTGAGATCCTTTAATTGTCACAGGTGATATGATGGTGGGTGAGCAGCAAACACAAATAATGTCTTTTATGGGTCACAGCCAATCACTTATAACCGATGGATCTTCCGACGGCGCTTATGATTGGGTTTAAAATTCTGGGTTTTTATCTCAGCACTCCGACTGAAAAAAGGATCTGATTTTTCTTTAGAAGTGATCTTTGTTGATGTATATCAAAGCCAAGATTTGTAGAATCTCGTGGCACATTCTCCACACTTTCTTGTTGTCTGGATAGTATTTGTATTCAGAATTATGAAACAATGTGAATTTGTGGATACTGGTTTTTAGGCTGTTTTGATGTATAAATAATTTGTTTTGATCAAGTTATCTCGTCTAACAATTTAAACTTTTAGATGAAACGATTAGCATATTCTCTCTCCACTAACATTAGTGAGATAATCTAAAGGCGGTTGAGCGCTGGTCATTGTTTGGTTCAGTCCAAACTAGATTAAAGAGGTGGGTTGTGTCAAGTTTGACTTCCGTGACTTCATGGTAGTTGCGTAATGGCCTTTCCGTTTCATCTATAAATCAATTCATAGAAACAACACATAAAGTCCTACACAAGTGACAAAATTTAAGGATAGTGCTCTATTGAACTTGTGTGGCCAACTTGACGTGACCTGTCGAAGTTTACACACATATTGCGCTTTTGTCAAACAGTCTAAGTGGGCTCATCTTACACTTCTACGCGAACGTGACCAAAAAACCCAAAGGCCTATATCAGAAACTAAATTGCTTTCAAGTTTCAAATGTCAATTTCAAAGTTGTCACCTTCAACGCGGGGTTGCAACATTATGGTCTTTAATCAAGGACAATTCTTTGTTGAAACAACCATATTCAAGTTGAAAGAGACGCAACAAATAGATGCAAAAAGCAAGAAAAAACAAAGAGGTAAGTGAACGTTGATCGTATCAAAAATATGTTGAACTCGTAGTTTGGTCTTATCTTGATAAATCTTTATATGTTTAGGTAAACATATTTCAAAAAGGGATTTATGAATATTGTACCAACTACAAGGAAAGATCTCATGGTAGTCAATATGGATCCTCACCATCCATCAAAGCATGATGTGATTGACTTATCCTTTACATCCATAAACTTTTGAAAAATGTACCACTTTTCAGGAGACTTTGCATGCTCATATTAGGACTATTAAAAGGTAGTTAGGTATGAATTAAAATCAAATTAAAATTGAAAAATTAGTTGTTATTGTTGATTTTTATTAGACGAGTGGAACACAATAACGACCATATTTTCAATTTTAATTAGATTTTAATCCCTACCGAACTGGACCTAAATATGAAACTTAGACTTAATATTTAACATAAAAAGTGATATATTTAGCTTTGTTGGTTGCAATTTACACATTTATAGGGATATATAATTGAACATTTTGATTGATAAATTTGATCGTACATCTCTCCTTTTCAATTCGAAATAGTTTTACCTGATTTAGAGTACCAAACCACCCTACAAAATAAAAGTGGTTGACACAAAAATTGAAGATTCTAAAATTAGAAGGCTTGCTAGACCTTGAGTTATTTGAAAAAAATAAAAAAAACTATGCTAAATCATCTCACCAAAAAATTAACGTTGTTAAAGAATATAGAAATTATACTAAACCGCCTCATCAAAAAATCTAAAATGTTAGAAAGAATACAATTATTTATTTAAAATTTCATCTGCCCTCCTTTGATCATTTAAGATTCTTTCTTTCTTTCTTTCCTTTTTTTTTTTTTTTTTAAACCCGTAAACAAGTTTTATAAATTTGAGAAGTCGAGACATAATATCTGTGTACTAGAGTGTAGTATATGTTAGCGTTTTACTATTTGTACACCGAAGTTGACATTTTGGTGTACATCTCCCTCACAATAGGGGGGCCCATGTCTTTTTGTTGGGCGTGGATCCCCCGGTGAGGGGGTTGTACATCGAGGTTTCAACCCGGTGTACAAGTAGCAAAACTCCGTATGATATGTACAAAATAAGATATGTAATACCTTGTGTGTATTATTCGTACGATCTCGCCGGTCTACAGACACAAGAAACTGGAAAATTCAAAATAGGAAAATTCATACAAATGAAGACTGAAAACTCAATGACATTCTGGCAGCTAGCTTTTGGAAAATATCATACTGAGAAGGAAAATGTTAAGAAACTTCCCACGAAGTTACTCGAGTAAGAAATGCTTATCGAATTAGAATAAAACATTGATGAAGAATTTGAATTGAAAAAGAATAATCAATGAATGGACTATGGAACTTAACGAGAAATTCACGGATTGTCAATTAAGAAAACTATATGTTTGGAAAGTATTAGATAGGAATGGATTGCGTTGAAGAAAAAAAAAAAAGATGTTAGTATCTTCTCTAATTTTGTTTAATACTTTATACCAAACTGACGTTATGTTTTCATTTTTCTTTTTATTTTACAAGACGTTGCGACGTTTTTTTATTAATAATAAAAACAAAAGAGTACAAGCTTCGGAGGATGCCTGACCCAAAGAGAAAAACAAAAACTTACCCTGCTCAAAGATAGGGAATACGAAACGTTTAAAAGATGAAGAAAAAAAATGATATATTGTGTCTCAAGCCGAATTTTCATGTGTCTTATGATATACTTTTTTTTTTTTTTTTTGATAAACCGTCTGTGACCCACATGGTCAATATAAAGTTAAATAAATTTAAAAGTTAAATAGTGGGTTAATTAACTGCCTATAGATAACTTTTCATTTGATTATTGGAGGAAAGTTTGAAATTTACGCAGTTCGACCCAAACAATACCTAGAGGAGGATGAATAGGTATTTTATGCGGAATTAAAATTATTAATTAATTAGCAACAAGTCACCAATTAATTATCTCTAGANTTTAGATTATTTTATTGTTTTCTTACATTGAAAATTGAAACACTTTGAACGCATTTAATTATTTGGAGAGTCAAATTCACACTCTAAATTAAAATATTAATTTAAAGAGTCTTGCAACATGATTTTAAAAGTTAACTCTTTAAAATAGAGAGTATCTTATTTTTAAAGAATTTTTTAGCAATGCTCTAATCCTTCTCAGACGCTTCTTTAAATTATATCTGGACTTTTTTTACTGCAACATTATTATATTTTTTTTTCTTTGAATCTATCTTCAGTTCTTCGTATAAATTCCTAATTAAATATCTCCACTTTTCCTACTCATGTATGTTGGCAATGCGGGCTAAATATAAGTGCGGATAAAAATATTGTTATATATCGAACAAACAAAAAGCAAAGTTTAATCCGTAGGAGCGTGACTAAACTATATAATAAGGTGATTGGAAATATAGTATGCAAACAACAAATGAAAATAAAGGGCAGCCAAGAAATAAAAAAGAAAAAAGAAAAAGAAGAACAATTCGAGGCAAGTGATTTTCACTCTTTTCTTAAGACAAAAATATTCGTGTTCACAGTTCACGATACTTGTCTCCCAAGATATAACGAATTCAACTTGTGGTTAAAGCACTTCAAACCACAAGTTACGTCGAACTTTCGACGGAATTTCTCTCTACAAGAAGAAAACGATTTTTGAATGAATTTGGAAGTGATTTGCAAGAGTTTTTATGCAATGCTCAATATAAATATGGTATGAGATGCCTAATAGACGTTCAAGTGGTCCTATATATAGATGATGAGGGGTTGTGAATGAAGTGTCGCGCCCCAAACTTCAACAACTCTTGCCAAAGGTCGCACCATTCACTATCGCTAGCCTATCGTTATCGCCTCGCTCGAGCGATAAAAATAGTGACTTTGTTGCTAGCTTATCGCTGGCTTGTCGTTTGAGCAACAGCCCAGCGATAAGCTAACAGCAGCTTTAGTCAATTTTTCAGGTAGTTTCCTCTATTTTTTTATCAACTTTGGACAGCAATTTCTCATTCATCTGAAATTGATTTTGAGATTCCAAATATATAACGACGATCTACTCGACGAGTAGAACAAGTTGGTCTATTTACATTTGTAATTTGACCATCGGATTAGGTTTGAATATTTTGACGAAATTTACATGAAAGTCATTTTTTTTTCAAGTTGTTGGTTTTGACACTTGACCAAATTTTCAATCTTCTAAACCAATTTTCAACAATCTCCCACGTGAATGGAAATTTTCAAACAAGTATATGCAATGCGAAATTATGATGCATTGTAGAGAGTGAAAAAACACTGCATCAGGTAAGGTAGATTCCGGCTTTGAACCTCCCCTAGTGAAATACTATTGGACTTACTTGGTTAATTGGTGAACATCTTGAACCATTCAGCCATTAGTGTAAGCTAAGATAACAATACTCATACAGATGTCTTTCCTAATCTGTTAATAGTTCTCATGATTTAGTTCATTTTGGCTCTGAACCATCCTTGAGTTTCATAAGTGTTTAGAGAATTGTAGCCTCGAACAATTCTCATTGAAGCGATCCAACTTCACACTTACATAGGTGACTTCCTATTAAGAATATTCTGTCTTACTCCACTTGACTTAATCAAGATCTAGGAATCATTAAAAGAGTATCTTAACCTCTAATCATTCTGTAGAGATCACTTTAATAGCATATGAATGAGTTAGGACATAATTTACTGAATGCTTCATTGAAACTTCATAACTTAGTTGTCTCTTGAACCAAAATCTTGAGATATCCAGTCAACAAGGTAGGATTACCATTACAAAAATCCTTATGTANATTATTTACCATATTCGAGGTTAATTTTACATCCTAAAAGTTTTAGATGCCAAAATGCAACCTCCGCGCGCGGAGGTTCCTTTAAAAAAAATTTAATTTTTATTTTTTTTAACGTGGCACACATACCGAAAGTCCCTCCAATTTAACTTACTTTAACTTAACAGAATTTTGGCGTCTACAATTTTTCACTCTCAGCTTTTTTGTTTTCCCCCAAGCAATACCTCTTTTAATAGAGGAGGGAGAAGAGGGATTTCTTATGAGGGAGAGGATAAATTGGAAAAACAAAATACGTCTTAAATGAACAGTGAACGACGGATTCCCTCTTTTAATAGAGGAGAGATTTGTTAGTTGATTAGCCTTGTTTGGTCCCCATGATCTCCAAAATACATTTTTCTCTTTATTATTTTCAACCACATATTCTTCAATAAAATAATATTATGCGTAAATCTAAAATGTTTTCTTATTTTTTCAATCACATATTCATTATCAATTTACTATTTCAAAATGCATTTTTAAGAAAAAATGGGGCTTAAACAGGTGAATAAATAAATAAATTATCTATAGTTTATTTATTTAATTCAATAAAATTTTATTGATTGAGCATGCAATAGAAAGAGCCCATGATCCTCATACGGCACAATAGGGTGCACACTTTGCGGTTTACTGTGGAAAGACACGACTTAGAGAATATAATCAATAAATTATTTATTGATGACTGATAAAGTAAATTATTTTTTCTTGATCGTAAAAGTAGTGAATTCTATATAAAGATCACGTAAAATATAATTCTAACAATAACTGTGTAGAATTAAAATCCTAATTGATCGTAAAATAAACTACCTAAACCCTATTTGAGTAAAGAAAACGAACTCAAGACTATATGAAAAGTCAATTAATGAGATCGACATATACAATTGACTCATAGATATTTCGGAGAGAACGTATGTTCAAGTTAAGGGATTTATCAAGCTTATAAGGGACAAACCTAATTTTAATCCAAGCTCGATAATTTAGCTAAAGATTCGTTGAATATATGTGTGATGTGATCACAAAAATTGTTTGAAATTTATTATGAGGAATTTAAAATGGGCTTCCAACTTTGTATGCATATAAATGTAAAGGAATGGTTGAACAAAAAAAAAAAGAAATGGATTAACAATTAAATAATTTTTAAATAAAAAAAAATTTAGTTGCCAAAAACAGACAATTGTCTTTTGTATAGAACCCGTGAAAAAATCATGTACTCATATCATGTTTCTTGATTAAAAGGTCTCTACCCCACTTTTTAAATTTTGTAAAATCATTATTTCCTAAAGCTCTTGTTACTTGAAGTACATTGGTATTCTTTCAGGGTTCTAATGGACTAAGAGCATGTTTGGTCAAGCTTAAAAGTTCATCAAATTTACTTATAGTAAAGATTGGATAATTGAATTTAGTGCTTGCTGGCTAAAGTTTTTGTTTGCTAAAAAATTTGTCAAACTTCATTTTTTACCATTAATTCATTGGATCCACAACTTTTATTCACTTTTTTATGACACGTTTCATGAATTATCAGATTTTATCAACCTTTAGCAATATCGCACAATCCATTAACCTTTCAACGTTGTAGCATCATTGATCTCTTTCGGACCGAAACCATCCACTTCGGCTTTTATGTAAATGTTTAGCTCAAACATGTTTGCTTTATAATTAAATGATTAATTACTTCTATAGTAAGATAGGGCAGTTAGAAGGATTTGTAAAATTAGAAGTCGAGAAAAACTAAGGTGCAACGTATAGGTCAAATTAAAAACAATTGAGCTGGAAAAAATACTTGGGATCTAAATCTGTCAAAAGACGGCATTGTGAGACATTTTTTTTCCAAAATTTATTAGGCATACTAAAAAGCAAATACAAAAAATATGTAAATTTTAAAAATTAAGGGATTATAATGAATCGGAGTCTTAGACGACTGCATAACTTGCCAATTCTTAAACCGGTTTCGCATCAAAGTTATATAAAATTATTGAACACTAAAACAAGATTACCAAGCACCTCTTTTCCTACACTTAACTTTGATATGGCTTAGTTAAACGTGCATCGAAAACAATTTCTTTAACATCTTTTCAAAGCACCCGTTCAAACTTTTCTTTCTCCTTCCTCTTCTAATCTTCTAATTCTCTCCCTCTCTCAAAAAAGGGATAAATAATAAAAAAAATTAAGGCGAATATGTGTGAAATTTATGTGTGAGCCTCAAAGATGGTTCAAGTGGGCTTTTAGTTGTACTTGTACAGAAAAACTAGGTCAATTAAGCTAGGGCCTTATACATCGAGTTATAGACATGAAATCTAGTGTAATTACACGAAACTGGACCTTTTCTTTCACATTTTAAAAAATCACGTTTTAACGTTTTTCAATCAAAAATCAAGTTTTAATTTCACAATTAATATTAATAATGATATCATAAAATTAAATTAACCTATATACATATCCTATCTACTCCCACCAAATTCATTTTAAATATAAAACCCTAGATCAACTCTCTCACAATTTATCTCCACTTTCTCACCACCGCTGCCTCCACCGCCCACCGCCAGTCTCTTCCACTCCCTTCCCTCCCTCTGCTGCGAATCACAGCAGGGTCGACGCTACTGATTCACAGCAGCAACGCTGATGCGATTCACAGCAGCTCTCTCCACCACTGCATCGACGCTGCCATTCTGTTGCTCCTTCTTCTTTCTTTCTTTTTTTGTTGTTTTTATTGGAACTTGGGATGATGAAGTCGTTGTGCTGATGGGTGTTGAAGAAATCTAATTTTGGGGCTGTGGTAACTGGTTGTGTGGTTGGCGGCTGTGAGGGGTGATTGGTGGTGGAGGTGAGTTAGGCGTCGGTTGGTAGTGGGTCGAGGCCGCTTGTTGCTTTTGGCTACGGTGTTGTGCGACCGTGAATTTGGGGCCTTTTTTTTCGTGAGGCGCTGGCTGTTGTTGGTGGTGGATCTATTGTTAGTGGTGGTTTGGGTTGATCTGTGGTGGTTTGGGCTGATATGTGGTTGGTGTTATTATTGGTGGATGGTTGTGACGGTGGAGGTGGCAGCGGCGGCAGGGATGCGACAAAGAATGTCTGTGACCAACTAGTTGGTCNGTATGTTTGTGGTTTTTTGGGTGGTGGGTGTCTATGACCTTCTAATTTGTTGGTCACAGATCATATGTTTGTGATTTTTTAGTATATGGTTCTCTGTGACCAACTAATTTGGAAATACGTGACTTCTGTTACCTATAATTTTTTTTAACTTGTGACCTATAATTTTGTTTATTAGTGATCATTAAAGTCAATTGTGACTCATAAATATGATCTGTGACCAACAAATTTGGAAATATGTGACCTCTGTTATCTAATTTTTTTTTTTAAACTTGCGATGAAGATCAAAATCTGTGACCTATATTTTTTTTTATCAATAACAGACAGAAATCTTGACCTCCATTAAAAAAAAAATCTGTAACCTGTAATTTTTTTATCAGTGACCAATGAAGTCAATTGTGAATGGCTCAATTTTTTGATCTGTGATCTCGAAATAATCTGAGACCAATTAATTTAATAAGTTGTGATTGGAAATTAAATTTTTAACTACTTAATAAGATATCTGTAACCTCGAAATCGAAGCAATTATCGGAATTAAGCGGTTGCGAAACGGTCATTGGAATAGTCGCCGAAATTAAGCGTAATCGGAGAACAGTCACCGAAATTATCGTCGGGATAATCGTCGGAGCAGTGGGGGTGGTGGAGGTGGAATGGGATGGGATAAGGTGGGTCAATTATATTATATTACAGTTAAATATTTAATTTAATATATTAATTGTAAAATATAATTAATTAATTCATGGAAAAACCTGAGTTTTGTAAATTTAAATATTTGGGCCTGATTTTTGATTTCGTAAAAGATAATCCCTGACCCATTTTTCCCATGAAATCTATATGTATGTACTATCTTTATTCGTGCTTATTTGATAAAATTTTACAAAATTTATCAACTTTTAAATTGGTCAATGTTTAATTTTAATCACTCATTTCATAGAACTACAATTTTTATCAATTTTCAATCAAACATTCATTGATATTTATCAAAATCTATTAAAAATTTTACAAAAAACTTGGTCACACAATCTTTTCATCTTATCATCGTTGGACTCGATAGTATAAACTCTTACTCATTAAGTCCGAAACGATTTCTTAAGAGTCCTAATGAGCTTTAAACTTCGCCAAATTTAATTCTAAGCCAAAATAAAATACTATTTTACTCAAATTTAACATTTTCCAATACAAATCTATATTTTTCTCTGTTGTACTTTAGTCCTTAGTCGCTTAGCTCACCGTTTAAACTTTATCAATAAGACTCAAAACTCCGTTTCCAAGCTTTCCATGAGTTATAACACACTTATTGTTATTATTTGTGATAAGTTCATCATTTTCCCGGCTAAACGATTTTTTTTAGTATTTTCACTTATGGTTTCAACAATGAAAATTTTCCATTTAACTCCTCAAACTTTCATATCTTGTCATTAAGGTCCTATATAAAAATGCATGAATGTTCATGGTGTTATATGCAAAAAGTGCTAAAATTAATTATCAAAATGAGTTGTTAAGCTACAATACGATAAGAAGAGCGTCACAATTTCTCCCTTTTCATTAGGGGATAGGTAAACTTTCCAAAATCCATATAGCGAGACAAATCTTTCCATACATATTGCTTCTATGGAAACAACATTATATTTGGCTGTTTAAATAAATAAATCAAGAATCCAATTGTTTTAGTTTGGCTCTCGATTTTTAGTGTTAAAATTGAAATTTAGGTAGATTTCCGAGTTAAAAATCTTGAAGAACAAGAGAACCAAGTGTCTCTAAAGGTTTCATTCATCATATCTTACATCTCCTTCGTAATCACAGTGCATTCCAAATCCCCGAACTTAACATCATATCTCTAAATCTCTCCATTTCTCATCTCATCCCGTCTCAAATTCTACTCGTAAGATTATAATCTTATACTATGATGAGATGATAAACTTTAGAGGCTAAAAGAGAATGATCATTGTATTGAAAATCTATATCCTATAACATAAAATGGTAAGATATAATAAATTATACATAGGTAAAATTTTGATTGTAGGGCCCAACACTGATCGCCAACCCTAAAATGGAATGCCAACGAATTTGAGGACCTCATAGTATTATTTTTTATGCATCTAAATTCAACCTAGGTAAAAATTCTATTGCATCAACTATTCAAACACATGCTAATGCCTCGTATCCACTTTTTTCTCTTATTTTATTTTAAAGTAATTGTGTGCAAAATGTACTCTCTTGGGTTTCCACCTAATTCATACAAACTTCGCAAATCTTAAGGAAAGCACAAAGCAAAAGTCTATTGAAAATTGAAATGAGGATTGCTTTGACCTCCCGCCATCGCAATTCATGCACTACATTTTAATTTTTATATAAAATTAAAATTGCAAGAACATAAAATAAAAACATGAATGGTCCCTATACTTTACACCTTGTACGGAAAATGTCCCCAAACTCAAAATCAGTCTTTTTAAGTCCCTTAACTTTAAGTCGTGAAATTTGCTTGTCCCAAAAAGGAATTTCGTCCTAAATTCCTAATGGATGTCCTACGTGGACGACCAAAAGATGTGATATTCCACATGATATTACTTTGACACCTAATAATCAAATTACAATCATGCTCGCTGTACATTAAAAGTGTACATTAATGTTGACATTATGTGATATGTCAAAATTTGTGTCATTGATTGTTTAAAGTATTGTTAAAATCAATATATAAAAAGCTGTCACCTTACAACAATGTCAAACTTGATGTACATGTAACAAGATTGATAAAATTAAATCATTTTTCTAATCAGAATATGCCCTTTTGTATTTGAAACGTGAATGCACTTCAGAAATATGGTGCAATTTTATTTTTGGCATATTAGGTGGCAAAGCTAAGTTAGATGGGATACCTTATGTCTATTGTTTATGTACGACATTTGTTAGTAATTTTGAAGGAATGTCTTTTTCTAGGAGTAACGTGGTTCATGACTTAAATTAAGGGAGTAATGAAGTCCGATTTTAAAGTTGGAGGTCATTTTTTGTACACAATTTCAAGTTTCTTACCCCCATAAAAACAATTATCACATTCATGTGCAATTGTACAAGTTTGTGTCTCATTGAACGTGCGACTTGAATCACTTTGCCATAATTATAAGGAAGTTACACAATGTTGGCGGTTTGGTGTAAAGCTTTTGTTTGTTAAAAAGGTGATCAAATTTTATTTTTAAAGCCAAGCTCCAATGGATCCATCGCCACCTTTGCCACCGCATCCCGCCGCCATTGCACCACCCATCCCTGCCGCCGCCACCATCAACCCGGATTCTGCCATTACTTCTCCACGCTCCCGCCCCGACACCTGGGATGAGCCACTACCACCTGTCCCCGGCGCCAAGCTCCGCCTCATGTGTAGCTACGGTGGCCACATCATCCCTCGTCCCCACAACAAGTCTCTCTGCTACGTCGGAGGAGACACCCGCATTGTGGTGGTGGACCACCGGTCCTCTCTGGTGGACTTCCTCTCCTGCCTCTCCCATTCCCTCCTCAATGGCCGCCACTTCACCCTCAAGTACCAGCTCCCGAATGAAGAACTCGATTCACTTATTTCAGTCTCCACTGATGAAGACTTGGAGAATATGATTGAAGAATATGATCGTACCACCGCCGCCTCGCCGTTGAAACCCTCCCGTCTCCGCCTCTTTCTCTTCCCTTCCATGCCGGAAACCGCCACTTCCATGGGCTCTTTACTCGACGATGCCAAATCGGAAACTTGGTTTGTCGATGCATTGAAAGGTACTGGATTACTTCCTAGAGGGCTATCTGAATCTGCCGCCATTGATAACTTATTGGTACTTGACGGTATTCAAAAGAGTGATTCTTCTGCAAATCTAGATGTCCAAAATGAGAATTTGGGAGTTAACAAACAGGTACATTCAAATTTGCCTGATTCCCCTTTGGTTGAAACAAGTTCATCATTCGGGTCAAGTTCTTCGTCCCCGTCAATGTCAAATATGCCCCCAATTAAAGTTAGAATTGAAAATGGTAATGCGAGATTTCATGATCAGATGGTTGGTTTGGACGAACAATTCTCGCATGTGAGTATTGCTCCAAATGCACCACCACCAACTAATTCAGTTACTAGTGATGCAGCCGCTGTGTCTTCGGTTGCTGGGGTGAACACCGGTGAACATCTTATTCGGGTCATTTCGGATGATGAAAAATCAGATCACAGAGCCCCAACTGGGCTTCGGAAGCCGCCTTTGCCACTGCTACCGGTGCAACGAAAGCTTGTGGATATATACAATTTACCTTCGCTGGGTTCTAAGCATGCCGGAGGTTACAACTTGCCGTCGCCAGACTCCGTTGCTAGGTACCTAATTCTTGATCAAGTCTTTCTTTTGGATTCTACAGGTTTCTTTTGCCTACACAATTATTTATCTGATATTGATCCAATATTTATCCCTATTTTCCTCAAATCTTGCCAAAGCAAGAAATAAAGTTAGATGGGGGAAATATGAGGCCTAGACTAAGTGACGAGGAGGAAGAGGACATGATGAAGAATGTGGGAGTATTCTAGGATTTGTTATAGAAGGTTGTATTTGTGAGACCTTTTGTTCAAGTCACAACTCTTGAATTTCTTGAAGTAAAACTCACAAGAACTTCAATATGAATTAGTCACTCCTGAGATAATGGAATTCATCACTTGAGCGAGAATTTGCGGTATATTTCATGATCTAAAGCAAAAGCTTGTGTTTCGAGATCAAATTGTAGATCTTTTAGCTATTTTTAATGATTTTTGGAGTTTGTAATCTTCAAACAATGTTATGTATTTCATGATCTACAAGAAAGCAAATTGAATAATATGCTTGAACAGGCTCAAGGACGCCAAAAATGGATAGATTGACTGGCAGAACCTGTTTGGTTTTTATTTTTATTTTTCAAATTGTTCAATCATGTGTCGACACGTGTCCCTCATGTTTTTTAACCTGTCATTGAGCATGTTTGTGTAGCATAATTAAAGCAAATTTGTGCAGTGATAGTAGCATTGCATCTACTCCATCGCTCTCTAACCACCATGCAATTTACCAAGATGCAACTCAACTTGCTAGCCTGGAAAATCGAGTTCCTGCCCCCGTGACTGATCACAGCAATACCAATCAAGATCCCCCACCTCAGTATCCCATTCAGCAACTTTCTGATTCCATGTCAATCCCAACTCTACATCAGAATCCACAACAGTTTATTCACCCCGGCACAAATTACATCCCACATCCTGCTGGAAATCCACGGCCTTTTTCGTCATGCTATCCAATGTATTTTCCCCAAACACAGCAGCCACTTCAAACTGATCCACAGTATCCCACGTACTTATTGCCCGTTAATCAATCTCAGCCTTATAATTTGAGTGGAGTCTTGCCATCTAATATTGCTGATTCTACTATTGTTTCCTTGAGTCGACCATTAACACCTCCTCCTGTTGCAACTTACAATGAAACCATCCCGTCTGCCTATCCAACAACAGCAGCAGCAACAGGCGGTCCAATGATAGTTCAAGTTCCGTCCCATCAATTTCATCAACAGTACATCGGTCTTCCTCAAATTCCAACTCCCTTACAGTCCACTGTTACTGCTGCTCCTGCCACTGCTAATTACAGGTCTGAATATTCTTATCCAACGAACGACCTGGTATACTATGCTCAACATCCGGCGCCTTCTCAATACCATACTATGACTCCGGCTGCTGCAGTAATGTTATCACAGGTTTCGACTCAGGTTCCTACAGACAATACTGCAAATCAAATCAGAAGCTGATGATACGAAAACTGATTCTACCCAGAAATCCGAGGTGCTTAAAGATGCCTATAAATGATTAGCAATGAGAGAAATTTGTTAATTTTCTCCAGATTTTGTCAGTATTGTAAACAATGTCTCCTAATCTGATTATGTATTGGTACTATGGAATAAAGAACTTGTTCAATTCAATTTTTCTTTTTCGATTTGCATAAAGCATATAGGACACCCTTCCATCTGATAAGAAAACCATTTCATCTTACCTCTCAAACTTTGGGGACAGTACTATTTTTTGAAGAATGTGTGATTAAAAGATAAGGAAAAGTTTTGAGTTTACATGCAATATTATTTTATGAAAGAATGCGTGATTAAAAATGAGTTTCGAAAAAAAGTATTTTTTAAAATAATGGAGCCCGAATAGGAGCTATGTTTTCCTTATTGAAGATTACATTCATTATTGTTGAATTTTTCTTTTGAAACATCACTTTGACTTCTTTTGGTATTTATAATGTGCTTCGAGCACTTGTAAAAATTCAACTTGCAGTTATTATCAAATATTCTCGAGATGCTTTTCTGAGCTTTTGATGGAACTATTCATGAAATTCCTTATGCAGACTCTCCTTATTTGAACAGTATTGCCAAAAGGAAACATAGACATCTTGTTTAGACAACGCGTTCTCTTTTACTCCACTTATATTCCTAGTGAATTATGGGAAGAAACAATTCCTACTGCTGCTCATTTGATTAATAGGATCCCAAACTTACATATTTCTTGTTTGTCTCCTTTTAAGAAGTTGTATGGATATGCTGCTCATGAATATTGATGATCTTGGTGAAGAACATTATATTAAGGGTACATTAGTCTTTTTACTTATATGCTATATAAAGTATTTTCTCCTTGTACATTTCATTATGTAATTTAACAAAAGGAACACTAGCTTCTTCTATTTTCTTAATTTTTTTATTGATTTTAAGATGGCATCAAAGTCACCATCTCATGAATCTTGTTGAAGAACGTTATATTTTGAGAGCTCTCACGGTCACG
>CAIGRF010393451.1:0-13874 GCA_903798235.1 Fraxinus ornus | reverse complement strand
CTTTGTTGCTTCACTCTAGCTGCATGTTTGTTTCTTCCTGATAGAATTAACATTTATGTTTAGAGTGCCCCCTTGATATGCATTTGTATGCATATGGATTAAACTTGTTTAGGGGTCGAGTAGTTCCGTGTCCAGACCTCTATGATATTGTGGCAGATGCCCTCTTTTGTTCATCCTTTTACAATTCTTATTTATGTTTAGGGTGCCCTTTTGCTAAGCATTCTCGTATACATAAACCAAACTTGTTTAGAGGTTGAGTTATACAACATTCAGGCCTCCACGGAATGGAAGTTAATGACCTTATTGAGGCAAAGAAAATGACAACCAAATTTCTTTTAGTTTGCATTTCATTAATATATTTTTCGCTTTGGAGGCAGCTTTAGTAGTAATTATTTTGAATGAACTGATGCAATTTTATAATTTACGCTTAACATAGAATGATGTAGTAGGTTCATTGAGTGCCTCAAGCTCACTACATATTTCTTTTTGTACTTGGAATGCAGATTGTTGTTCTGATTTATGGAATGGGTTTGGGACTGTATATTAGCTAATATTCGTTTACGGTGGGGGCTATGTTGTTCGAACTTGAGTATGGGTACATATCTAGGATTCATCTTTTTCTTCTAAAACTTTAGGATACAGGAATACAACTACGAAAGATCCAAAATTAAGACACGGGCATGTCTTCAAAACTTTGAATATTATATGCTGATAATTTTAAGAAGTACAGAGTTAACATTAAATGGGCTTGGTTTCATGCTTTCAAAATCTTACTTTTATGCATCGAAATCAATTTTATTGCTTTAAAAATTATCGGCCCACTCTTTATCTCCCTGCTTCTTGTGCTTACTCCCATGGAGATATCCCTCCCATATTTCTGCTGTATCCACTTCTAATTTCTAAACTGAAGGATCTGACATATGATCCATACCCATACCTATGTTATGTCGTATCGACACGTGTACATCGTCTATACTGAAGAGTCCAAGCACCATAGGGTAGGGTAGATTTGTACATAACTCAAGATAAAATTTGTTGATTTGGAAAGGCTCACAGATATGATTGTTTAGAGTTCAAAAATTAGAAATAAAATTGACATTACAGAACAGAAATATAAAAATTGAAAGAAAATCCTAGTATGTCAATCACTAGTGATATTGTTGTAAAGTTTCTGGTTGGCTGAGATTGACCATGTGAATTGTGAATGATATGAAGTTTAGTTCATCCATATGAACATTGAACTGAACATTTTCTGATTTTCTTTCTGTTATACCTCCCCTGACAAATAACAAAATTGATTCTGAAAGCAATCATTGATCATTGTTTTGCATTTGCATGTATCCTTAAGCTGAGTTCATGATTTATTTCTAGAACATACTACGTCCTGTTCAGGTGTATCCCGTCATGACATACAATCTATTGTGCCTCCTCCAATCCCTCTCTTTTGTCAACTGGGTTTTTTAATTCTAATCTTCTTTCCTGCCATGATTTGATGTAACTTCGAAATAGTTCTTTGTTTACTTCATTTATGCAATGCTTAGCCAATGATCTGGATCATGGTTTGATTCACATCAACATTGTATAGATTTTTGAGCTCGTCTTTAAACTGCTCCTTAACAAGATTTATATTTGACGATTGAATGTGACAATTTCATAAGCAGGCAAAACGAGATAGTGCAGGAACACCGACGAGGTTAGTTCAGTGCCGAAAATTATCTTTTTTCTGGAGAAGTTTTGCATGTTTAATTGTGAAAATGACTAGNACTAGCTATATCACATGAAACAGCAATGGATATGCCACTAATGATGGGTCAAGCAGTGCGGTGACTCCAGTCCAAGTGAAATCGCCGACTATGATTCGAGCAGAGGAGGTTCAATCAAGTTTAGGCGATGAACACCCTATCTTTCTGAAAACACTAGTTAGATCACACGTCGCAAGTTGTTTTTGGATGGTAATGATCTTTTCAGGAGGATCTGATTATGATTAAAAAGTGTTTACCTATAAGTAAATGAGCATATTTTGAAAGTAACAATTTTTTTTACTGGTCAAAGTGGGAATAAGCAAGTTACTTATTTTAACATTAACACAAGAGTTTACTTAAAAACAAGACTACCCTTTGTACTTCAACAATAACCTATCCAAACCCATTTGGAGAAAAGAAGTTGCTTAAGCGTAACTTTACTTTTTTTTTTTTTAGCTCAGCCAAAGATGCTCGTTGTCAACATGGGAGTGTCAGATTTGCATTTCATCTTTTCGTTATGATTACCATTCCTATGCAGGGCCTTCCCGTGCCATTCTGCAAGTTATTTTTACCAAACAAGGACACTACAGTTACTATTGAGGATGAAAATGGTGATGAATTTGGAGTCAAGTACATTGCAAACAAGACAGGACTAAGTGCAGGATGGAGGAAGTTTGTTTCTGGAAATAAGTTGCTTGAAGGAGACGTTCTGATCTTTCAACTAGTTGGACCTTGCAAATTTAAGGTGATTCCTAGCACAGCATTATGTGTTCTTTACTGGTTGTTTCTTCATTTTACTCATTATCACAATATATAACATGTAATATTTCTTCTATAGGTGTATGTAATCAGGGCAAACGATTTAACTGAAGTAGATGGTGCTCTTAGCCTTCTAATATTGGATTCTCAAACTAAACAATGTGATGCAGGTTAGTCAACTGATCATGGTATTTCATTTGTTTCAATTGAGTGGCTAAACTTTAAAATTGGCGACAAATTTACAGTTTCATCATTTTGTCCTTATCGATTAGTTTGACCAATAAAAAAGCTAACATGCCAGCTTAGTTGATGAACAACTAGGCTGCCGTGCCACTTTTTTCCGTTAGTCAAACTAACGAATATGGACGGTGTGACCAAATCATAACAAAGTTTTTAAGTTTAGTGAACGAAGTGAAATTTCAGTGACCACCGTTGTATTTTAACCTTTTGGGTAAAGGAAGACTGTTCACCTTTCCATTTTCTGTTGACTTTTGGTATCAATTCGGTCTATTATCTGCTTTTCTGCCATTTTTCCTAATTTTGAAATAATATGGAACAATAAAGCCGAGGGAACTGCGGATGTGAAACTCAAGAAGAAGAGGCGTCCAAAATCTCTACCTTTGACAGTTGTGCAGAAGAAACAAAAGACAGGCCAATTGGGGCTGCAACTTGGGCAGCCTGAGGAACAGTCGGGAAATGATAGTGACGAGGTTGCTTCTGAAGTTTTCGAGGGTTCGAAGTGTTCTGGATCGTCCATTCATTTTAAAGACGTTAAAAGCTTCGAAGAATTCCACATTGTGGTGAATGGGGTATGCATCGACTCAGAACTTCCGGAACATGTACGGCGAAAGTACTATGAGCTGTGCCGGAGCAAGAATGCTTTTCTTCATGAAGGACTTCTCCCAGGCCTGTACTGTAAGTTAGCCGCCGGTA
Source organism: Fraxinus ornus (assembly GCA_903798235.1). NCBI lineage: Eukaryota > Viridiplantae > Streptophyta > Magnoliopsida > Lamiales > Oleaceae > Fraxinus > Fraxinus ornus. The sequence continues at coordinate 10,440 of CAIGRF010393451.1, read as the reverse complement.
TGATTTTCGAAGCTGTAAGCACTGCCGATGCTATAAGATCTTGCAAACTCACAACTCCTCGGAAGGATTTTGATATATGGGAAAAATCGATTAGGTCTTTTGAACTTTTGGGACTGAATGTAGGATTTTTAGGGGCACGTTTAAGTAGAGTGCTAAAGTTGGCATTCAATTCTGAAGGTGCTGTAGATGCAAAAAAGTACTGGGAGGCTAAAACTGAACGAGCTCGAACTGAAGACGGGATTAGAGATCTTGAAGTGAAGCTGGTGGAATTGAAAGAAGCATCTGTGAAATTTGATGCTGAAATCGAGAGTTTGAAATCAAAGGCGGAGAGCTACGAGCTCATGTTCCAAGAAGAGGTAAACGCTCCGTGGTAGTTTTCTTGACGACAATATAGCTAGTTAATTTCTGTTAGTGTTTTATAATAGAAATCATGTCATGCCCAGGAAAACACGATTGATAGTGCATCCCTAAGCTCTTTTCTTTGATTTTGGAAGAATTTTGTAACTTAATGTGAAGATGATTTCTGTTACTAAGCTTTTTGGTTGTCCTAAAATTCGACTCTTTCGTGGTATTTCATCGAAGAACTGGTGCTAAGCATATTTGACTAAGCTTCTATCTGCACATTCTTTTAAAATTCATTTTTAACCACATATTTTTCAATAATTTTTCTTTATTTTTTAATTACATATTTCTCATCATTACTATTTAAAACACGTTCTTTTCTCGATAATATCCATCCAACGCACCCTAAGGGTAAAAAGACGAAAATATTAGTGTAACTGTGTAAGGTAGAACTTGCTTTTAAAAATTAAAATAGCTCATTTTACTTAAAAATATGAAAAAATAATTTATTCTTGTTTGAAAATAAAGTAACTTTAAATTTTTTAAAAGAAAATTAGGGGTAGGCTTTCTAGTATTTCGATTAGTGTGGATTTGGGTTGACAACCTTCAATCCAATCAGTCTTTTCTGGTATCCCGAGCACTAAGAAGCCAGCCTCCATAGAGAAGAGATCTAAACATGAAATTCCAGAAGTAAAGTTTCTTGGGTAATGCTACAAGTACAAAATCTATTACAAAATGGTTGACAAAATTAGCCACATGGCACCCCCCTATTGGAGGGGCGCCTGCGCTAAACATGAAATTCCAGAAGTAAAGTTTCTTGGGTAATGCTACAGATACAAAACCTATTACAAAATGGTTGACAAAATAGCTATATGGCGCCCCTCATATTACAAAATGGTTGACAAAATAGCCACATGGCACCCTCCTATTGGAGGGGCGTCTGCGCTAAACATGAAATTCCAGAAGTAAAGTTTCTTGGGTAATGCTACAGGTACAAAACCTATTACAAAATGGTTGACAAAATAGCCACATGGCGCCCCCTATTGGAGGGGCGTCTGCGCTATTTTGTCAACCATTTTGTACAATATTTTGTAAATCTAAATCCAATATAAACTATTAATTCAGAAGTTAAAATTACGTAAGATTTTTACGTTACATAAAATTTAGTGAGCAAATCCATCGAATTACTTAACGTCCATCTTATAAATCGTACAATTTTAAAATCCACAATCCACATTGACATTTTATGTCACGTAAAGAACCCAAATTAACATAGTTAAATAGACTAGGATTCAGCACGTTCATTTTTTAAAAGTTCACACTGCCTGAAAGATCGAGGAGCATAGTCCTAATTTTCCTTCTTTCATTTAAGCTTGGCTAAAACGTATGCTTGTATAATATAATAAAAAGATTGAGCCCATGTTTGGTCCGAATTAAAATCAAATTTTAATTCAAGTCAAAGTCAAACAATCAAATATTAACCACATCTTTCATGGGTCCCACAACTTTTCAACCACATATTTCAAAAACTTTTATTACAATCTACTAAAAATCTAATTTTAATCCCCCACCACACACCCTCTGAATCTTGAAAGATTGATCCCCTGACTAGCAACACGGGAGGTTTAGTGTTACAAAATCATAATGACATGTTTGGAACATGGACATGATGCACATAACAATTGACTAGTTTGCCCTTCAACGTGATTATGTTTTCCCGTCCAAGATGGGATCTCAGGTTCACACCTGTTAATGATAACCAAAAGAGTACAAGTGAGGATTATTTCATGAAAATCCAAAAGATTGCATAAAATGTCACATAGAGGACACAATAGAATGAAATATTGATCACAAAAGCCCACAAAAAATGGCCTCTCGTTGATGTATTCTTTTGTCACCAATTCGTCGCTAAATATCCATCGATTTTATATTGTTCTTCAAGATGTATTTTAAAAAATCATAATCAAGCCAAGCACATATATAAAGCTGAAATCGCATATTTGAATAGAGCAGGATAAAACTCGTCTCACTACAACATAGAGCATCCTATAATATATGATGCATTGGGAAGAGAGAAAGTATGAAGACTTACTCACTCGGAAACTCCAAGGGGCACGACATCTCATAAGTCATAGCATCTCAAAGATCTGCTCGCCACAAACACTTGAGTCAGTGCTATTAAGGATAAATTTATAATGAGATTATAATGAAAATGAGCAGTGAGTCTTTTGAAATGTGTGGATAATAAGTTGGTGGAAGATGTGTATATGTGGTTAAAATTAATGTTTGACTTTGACTTCAAATTGTAATGAGATTATAATTGTATCCAAACATAATGTTAACTTCAGAAAGGAGGAAGGATTTGTTTCACAAATTTGAAAATTGTGATATCTTGGTTCAAGGCTCGCCCATTGATTTAAATTGTGCGTGCTTCAGTCGAGAAGAAGATCTGTAGATACCAACTTACGTGTATAGGCATTTCAGCTATGACCAGGCCACTGCTTTCTTCAAGGTTTTTAAGAGTCACTACTTCTCCTCCAACAACCATGTTGATCACTATCCCATCTGCAAATATGCAGAAAACTCGAGCATCAGTAATATTTGTAAACACAAGGAAGTTGAAAGACCTAAAGGAAAAAGTAAATTTCCCTTGCTGGGGATTACACGAGGAGAAAGAAACTTGGGGAACACTGGTTTTTCTTTCTTTCCCTCTATTCTTTTCTATTTGTTACTCTCTTCCCCAATCATGTTTATTGTATTGATGACAAACCTGCTGCCAAACAAGCTGTCATCCGCCTCGTATACATCTCCTGAGTGAGAACAAATTATTTTGTGGGATTACACACCAATGTAGTCAAAGAATACTTATAACTAATCACACAACTACACTTTCAAATTGGACCTGCAAGAAAATAAATAAAATCTTTGAAGAAATTCACATTAATGTGAACACTATAGATAACATTATTGGCCAAACAAACTATCTTGAGCAGTTTTCAGATATTATCCTCGTCGAGATCAATTATCCAATGTTGAAAGAAAATGAACTATAATATGAGCTTTTGATGCAAAGACTAATAATGTACTCTCTTTTTTCATCTTCAACCAAGATATTATTATGAACCCCACTTATATGTAATGCAGGTCTTGAGACTCATTCAAATGGTATGATTACAGAATTCACCATCCTCAAGCAAATGCAATCATTTTACTAGAGGAAAACAATAATTATACTCTCTTAAGGCAATTTCTCGCGTTTCCTGAAATAACCAAATTCAAGGAGACATTGTTTCGATTCCAATATTTGCCACCACCTTGTGGGCTAAATCACGGTGTAAGAAAAATTTCTCGGTGCAAGTACAAATAAAATGGATGAGATATAGTCCAAACTTTAAGGATTTTGTGAAGCAAAGAATTAAAACAAGTCAGAATGTGCCAACCTTGTTTAGCTTTTGCTTCTTTATTTTTGATAACATTACTTGCCAACAGAAAACTAAGGGGGCATATTAAAAGGGGTAACTTCCTTTAGAGACCAATATTTCAAATCATTAGATTCTGAGAAACCATTGAATACCAACTCGAACAACATTAAAATCAACAATTCAAAACCTAGACCAAATTAAGGTCTAACAACTAAAACAGGAAACCCAAACCAGAAATTGAGTCTAAAAATGGATTAGAATAGCCTACAAGGAAACTACTTTCATTCGAAGCTGTTTAACTGGCCAATCCAGCTGTCTAAAAACTTAATCTGTTGGAGAGTGGACAATACTGGCCCTCTCACATGCACATCAGATTCATGGACTCAAAAGCATGACAGACAGGTGCACAATTTTCATAAATAGGAGGCAACTAGACATGAACCAACTCATCTAGAAGCTTACCACAAAGGCCAAGGGTGAAAATTGCGGAAGGAACAAGGCCTAAACAAATTGAGTTACTTCCTCTAGTTAGTTCATCAATATAGGCTCCCCAGAGCCACTGTAAGGTGAAAATGTACCTTCTTTGTGGGCAGTTCATAGTTGACCAAAACGCGAGCACTAATGGGCGACTCCCCTGAGCCAACAAGGGGAAGGCACGCATCTGTGACAACAACCAAATGTGATTTCTGCTCTTCTTCCTTTTCTGTTTCCCCATTAACCTCATCTCTTCCCATTCGGTTCCATCTCCCAGTTGCCTGCCGAAAATGATCCAAAATCCGCATGCGTTCAGCTTCCGATAGGTCACTGTACTGCAACATAAAGCCGCAATTCAGTAATAAAATCACAGGACAAATTGAGGCTAGGATGTGCGAAAACTTCTAAAATGCTAGCATTTTCCATTTTGGACACATTCTGAGACTGAAACTCTTCAATAAATGGAAAAAATTCCCTCATCTCTTTTATTGTTTAATAAAAATGTTAAGGAAACTTCCTGAACTTTTTGACAAAATACTCAGAAACTTTGCTTAGAAATTTCTCTTCATTGTGTGGGCTTCAACTAAGAATTAGCTAAATTGTGTAATTCAACAAAAAATGAACTTAACTGCAGGCTTTAACCCAGATACTAGAAAAGATTAACAAGTGACTAGAGTCTGAATTAACGTCAAATAACTTTTTTAAGAAATTAATGCTTTTTTTTTTTTCAATAATGCCATAATAATTTTGTCCAGGAAACACAGACTACATACCAAGGAGTAAACATTAACGTAGGACGAAAGATTAGACACGGCGGAGCACACAGCGTCGAGCTCATCGCGAGTGCTGCAGCACACTATCATTGGGAGGCACGGGCGGCGACCCGCCATGCCCAAAAGATCCACTAGGGTTTCCTGTTTATTTATTTTTTTCCAATTTTGAAAATATTAATAGTTAAATTATAATATATAATATTTACAAAACTGAAATTACAAATAATACTTGGAAGAAATCAAAATACCATCTTGAACTGGAGTCTGTCGACGGCGAGGTAGAAGTGGCGCTGCGGGCTTCAATTATATATTGAAAAATTATGCCGTTTTAAACGTCTGTATATTTTATTAGTAGAGAAAAAATTGAACGATACGAATCGAATAATAATAAGAGGAAGAAAGAGAAGAAAATGCCTGAAAGAACTGGAAGGCGAAGGAGAGTTGGATAGAGGGGATTCAATGGCCTCCATCTTTTCCCGGCAGTTAATTTCAGTGTCAGAATCGCCGGAACCTAGCTTTTGCCCTTCAGAGTTTCTTTGTCGCGCTTTCAACTCGTTGTTTTCACTCAGTCGTTTATGAAAGAAATTCGAGCCCAAAACCACCTTTACAGATTTACTTCAAAACTCTTTCTCCCCTCTCTGTTTGTTCATTTTCTACTCAATCAAATATTTTACATATAAATTTAAATTTTTAATTTATATATTCTCATAAAAATTATTATTTAAAATATTATTTTTTTTAAAAAAAAATGACCATTTCATCACTAACCGAACGAAATCCGTTAATAAATAATCTACTTATGTGATGTACGAAAAAATGAGGTGTTCAGTTGAATTGCATTAGTCGATGCACATTATTCTTTTATAATTTGTCTCATTAATTTGTTTTTGTTTTTGTTTTTGGTTTTTTTTTTTTTCGAAACAGTATGTTTATTTACTCATCGTACCAAGTTCTGTTTCACCAGTGGCAAATAAAGAGTGAAGCTTTTGCCTATACTACTTTTTTCTCTAATTGGCAAATACCCGTAATTCGTATCGTTTATCTTCATTACGCAAATTGTCTTATTATTTTACTTTTCAAATTTGGGTCGTCATCAGATTGACCATGTTTTGCGTCAATGACCCTTACCATTTCATTCGTCCATTTGTTTCGTCATATCATAGCGTGCAGTTCACTCGTGTGATTTGTTCAATAACATTTTGGTTAAGATGCTAATTTTTCATCTTTTTTCGTCTAATCGTGGTCATTCTGAAATGGTAATTCTATGGGGTTGTTTGAGCCACATTTTTTAAAAAATTCATTTTCAATCACATAATTTTCAATAAAATAATATTTTCCCTAAAATAGGACTCAAGAAAGGGCTATATATACATTGAGATTACGTATGTGTGTGTAAAAAAATCATATTGAGATTTATATATATAAAATCATAGGCCGGATCTTATGAATATGCCATTATAAATACGTGAACAAACCAAAATAACCCAAATTGAAATAATTTTTTTTTACCTTGTATATTACCATTTACCTTATGTAATGTTTTGTTTTTTATTTTTGTATTTATTGATTTTTCGTTAAACGCTTTTATTTTATTCAATGAATGATTTTTTTGTTTATGAGATTTATAAAAATTTATTATTTTCTTTTCCTACACTTTAACATCAAATAAATAAAAATTAATTTTATTGATTTAATAAAATATTAAAAGTAGGAAAACACTTTATTGGGCTCTTCTAACATTGTAAAAACAAAAACAAAAATCTTCATTGCAGTCTTCTAATTATTTTTTTATTCAATGAATAAAAATTAAAAATAATCAATTAATATATATATATTTTTAAATTAGTTGTTATTTTGCAGCTAAAATTTCTGTAGAATCCAAAGTCACACTGTCTCAAAGGGACCCCATAGTTTTCGTCTGACCTAATGAAAGGTTAGTACACTAAAAACAGGAATCTTGCCTACTGCCCGTTTCTTCGTTCCATATGAATCTGTCTGTGCGTAAGCAGCTGGTAAAAAGGGATTATTTTAGGGAAGTGGACAATGATCTGTCCTTATTGACAAAGAAATGATGGAATTTTACTTGAAATTAGAAAAATTGGGTTTGATGATCTGGTGTTTGAAACTGTATCTGATAGTGAAATTCACGGGCCGTCCTGTGGTCCAGACTTCATACACATAAAGTTTTCAGACTACAGGACGGTGAAATTTACCATTCTAAGCAAGCATATTTTGTTTAGTCAGAGTAAAAAACTTTAGTATATATCTGTAAATATAGTCTTACAGTTGGCCATTTGGAGTTGTTTGGGTTTTTCCTCTTCAAGAATTTGAGATTAAGACTCTATTTATCATCAAATCTGAACCCAATTTGGAGAATAAAGTAAGCAATGTGGCCTGAATTTGGCTTCAGTTGAGAGTGATGAACAAGAAATTTTCGCGGTTGAGAAATTCAGGTGCTTATTCTAGTGTGGGAAGTCCAGAGTATGGTGACACCGAGGAGGGAATTCCGAAGGGTTGGAGTTCAGAACGAGTGCCATTGCCCACGAATAGAATCTATAGGCCGCACATTCGTGCCTCTGCATTGATGCCAGTTAGTGTTGGAAGGGCTTTGCCATCGAAATGGGATGATGCTGAGAGGTGGATTACGAGTCCATTCTCAGGGTATGGTGCGTGCAGGGCTTCATTTATGCAGCCTAAAAGGCTGCTTGAGTCTAACAGTGGCCCCTTAGGCACTACCGGACTGGTGAACTTATCTGACTATTCTCCTACGGTACCTGTTCTTAAAGGTAGGGGTGTGAGGAATTTGATGTCCAGTTCGCCACTTACGACTGGAGTTTTGGTGCCTCACGGTTTATCCATTGGTTATGGTGATGACATTGCTCTAAAGTCGAGCTATGCTTATCCTTCGAATAGTATGGCTCGATCCACTAGTATGCCTGGCTTTTTGGACATGTTTAGTGATTCTTCTTTGTCGAGCACACAAGGTATAAAAAATTTGTTCTCTTTCAGGCCCCTGTAAGTAGTTAAGTGCTAGTTCATCAGGATAATTGAATTGGATTTTCAAGCACTGATGACTAACTAGAGGGCTAAAAATTGTCATCCCTTCTGATTATTGACTCGTGCATGTTAACTAAACTGGCTTAGAAGGTAGCCTTGATTTGTGAAAATGTAACTGTATGATAATTTCCTTCCAGGAAATGGAATATCGGTCTGTCTCTCTGTACAAATAGTAGAATTGTATCAATATATTTTGAAATTTGTCAATTCTAAAGGCGTTGTTCGAGTTTCTGTTAAGCTAGTCTCCTGTAACTCTTAATTCATATGATATTGAGGCTTTTCGTTTCTTCAGACTTGATTTTTTTTTCAACTATGACAATACAGTTCATGCTTAATACATGTTTGATGCTTCTGAATTGAAATAACAGATGATAAACTTGATGGCACCAAGGAGGAAGAAACAATTGTTTCACGGGTTGTTTCACGTAGGGATATGGCAACTCAAATGAGTCCCATAGGCAGCACACATTCGTCTCCCAAAGGAAGCCTGTCATTCTCTGTGTTCCCTTCCTCCGTCCCTACTTCACTGGAGCCTCACATCAATCATTCTGCTAGAGACGGAGTTAGGGACGTCCAGGTAGACGAAGCCACCACTATAGCCAGGCAGCCCATGAAACGAATGATGAAAAAAGGCTTGCCAAGTATTAAAAGTTTACGTTCGCCACGGGATGTTTCAGAGGCATCAAGGTACATCCATTCTTCTTGTTTTTATGATTGTACTACACGTACATAATGATTTACATATACGTAATGTGGTGAGATATGATTGGATTAGAATTTCTTCAATCAAATAATAAAAAAACAAAAATTCTCCACTCTCTTTTTTGACAACTCATTTATATGTAAACCATTATGTACAAGTAGCATTATTCATGTATAATAGAAAGAGAAATGATACTTGTACACCCCGGGTGTACATCTGGGTTTACACCACTCTCACATGGAGGGGGCCCTCGCACAATAAATAGTATGAAGGGATGTAGACCTGGGTGTACACCCTTATGTATGTGTGACGTCTCCCTAATAAGAAATAGACTTGTTGATTGTTTTTCAGTACCCTTCAAGAGTTGTAAATGTTTCTCATCTGTTACAAAATTGATGTAAGGCCAGCCAAGTGCACAATTTTCATAAATGTGTGGCAACAAGACAAACTTTGGGTGTAGGAGATGTCATGAATATGTTTATCTTCTGTTTGTGCAGGCTGCAAAGAGAGGAAGCTAAGATCACTGCTTGGGAGAACTTTCAGAAGGCAAAAGCCGAAGCTGCAATTCGAAAGCTGGAGGTTCGAATAACATCACCAAGATATTTAATCAAAAGAGTTTTTTCATATTCATATATTTGGTATCGAAAGAGTGGAGAGTACTGGATAATATTAAAGGAAAAAACTAAGTTGAAATCTTGCACATTGTACTGTGCACAACTACTGAGCCAGCTGCCTGGGGATTCAAAGTTACATTTCTCGTTCTCTTTTCATCTCACACACTTGCACACATCCATCATTGACCAAATATTGTAAATGAATTTAGATTTTGTAAAATTGCGTAAAATGCCGCTATAGATGTGAAAAACTAATGTGCTAAAGCATATGACAGAGTTAGTTGGGTTCAATCCCTCTTCCCCTTTTCTTTTGAGTGATAGTCAAAAGCCGTAGCAACTTGTACTAACACCTTCTTCTAACAATTCACTATACAGATGAAACTGGAAACGAAGAGATCAGCATCTACAGACAAAATCTTGAACAAGCTAAAAGCTTCTCAGATTAAAGCACAAGCCATGAGAGACTCAATATCGGAAAATCATTCTCAGAAAACTCTCGAAACATCTCACAGAGTGGGTTTCTTCTGTAAATACGTCAAGATAAATTCTCTCAATAATTGCTTTTTCTGCTGTAGGAACTAGTTTCTTGTATTAGTAAGAAAATTCAATTAGTGTAGCTTTCGAAAGTAAATCAATAATAAGACTAATCTGTTCGCTCTTTATTTTAGCGTGCATTTTCTCTTCTCCCACAGTTGTAACTATAATTGCAATTCATATTGCAAACACGAAACTGCTTCATGGACTTATAACCATTCTCGCATCTTCCCTTTACAAGCCGATTTTAATAATGATTTCTGTTGACATCTAACCTGCGACCTAATTAAGTCTGTTTGTTATATGCACTTAGCTCATGCTAAATTAAGGTCGGATCTGCAATGTCAGTTCGTTTTTTATGTGGTGACGCTCTCCATTAAGCTTTTTAAATGACCCCTGTAGCGAGCTTTAGGTCGATGACTCCCAAATCAAATGATTTTAGGGCACCAGGTTTTAAACCTTTACAGGCTTATTCACTCGAATCATAAAAGGCTACGAAGAGATGCCATACAATAAGATTA
>CAIGRF010393368.1:13902-28267 GCA_903798235.1 Fraxinus ornus | reverse complement strand
GTATTTAAATTAACAAGTTAACTAATACACATAGATTTTGCATTCATACTATAATTTTGGGACCTAATCAGTGAAATTCGCCTGTCCCAAAAATCACAGAACCAGCACGGGGGAGGTAATAAAGAAACAAAACACAATTACGCTGATAGGCATGTTGAGTATTCAGGGGAGAATGAATTTTTAGCGAATGGGGTCAACCATAAATTCCCGTGCATCATTTCAACGAACAATTATGACTCAAGGGATTCATCTCACAAACACCTAACCTTTATTCGTGAATCTTAAAGTAGAACGTTCAATAACTCAACGCCGGGCAGGAAGAAATCTCTGTATGAGAACGATTAAAGATGCTCGATTTTCTCTCATTTGGCGGACTCGTGCTTCAAGCTTACCTCCCGGATTTATCCTAAAGATAGGCAGTAAGATTACAATCAGCTAACTTGTAATCAACAACGAAGTTGAATATAACATAAAGGGAGATATATTGCAGACCTTTGTACAGACATATACATAGTGTAAGTCGGCATTCTTCCCTACGACAGTTTCCAAGGAGCGTTCATCGTCTAATAAAATAGGAGAAGTCAGGTCCCAGTTCCGACGTTCTGAACTATCTGCCGATGGAAGTTTTTCTGCATGTATTCACACAACCACGTCAAAAACAAACTTGCTAATCCTCAACTATACTGCAGAAAAGAATCTCGAAGCATGTCAAAGAAGTTTTAGCCAACCTATCACATGCAATTTAATTGTCCACGAGCACGACTCTCTCAGCAGGTGTAGTCGATAAACAGGCGATCCATATGTAATCTGCCGAATATTTATAACTTCATTAAGGGCAAAGTGAGAAAGCTGTTTAATGTTTATCATTTTTTCCTTTATATCTTTTAGTGGTAAATGAATTAATCTTTCCTGACAGTGATGAGAATAGAGAGGAATTACCAAGATATATACTCCTTTATCCTTGAGAACCCTGTAGTTTATCATGAACTGCTTAATTTATGAATCAAGTGAAGAAAAAGGCAAGCAAACTAGAAAATGTGCTGAGTATTGAGTAGGTCGGTTTACCTGCTGACCTCTTCAAGCATTTTAGTAGCATTTTGCTGTGAGTTGTATCCACACTGCGAGAAAAATCTCGATTATATAATCAGGTTGTCGATAAATCTATTGCAAAATAGAGTACTCACCAAAAGAGAGTCCAGAGTTCCTGGAAGACCATGTCGAAAAGACATTAGAAACTGAGAATAAATCGTTTCATCATTGATATATGCATTCTTAAAAGGAATACCTTTGTCAATGACAGCATCAAAGGATCCTGTTTCAAATGTACTCATGTCTCGGACATCCATTTTAATATCTGCTAAGAAGTTTAGAAAATATCAATTAGCCACATAAGGGATCGATGTCATAGTTCGTTTCTCATTACTAAAACAAAATGTTAAATGTAATTAACTTCTTCACTAAACAGCCAGTACTAGTACCACCTCCAAAGTAGAACAAAATGTGAAATGTACTCGGAAAAGAAATCGAAATATTTAAGGGTCCGTTTTGCAAGAGCTTTGCTTACTCTTGTAAAAGAGCTTCTTAATGAAACTACTTTAATTTGTGTTTGGAAACTAATTTTTTTTAGCCCCTGTTTAACCCCCATTCTCTAAAAATTCATTTTTTCATCAAACTCATTTTCAATCATATATTCTTCCAATAAAATAATTTTGCAGATATAACTAATTTTTTTTCTATTTTTTAACCTCACATTTAAAAAAAAAAAAACCACTATTACAAAATTCATTTTTCACAAAAATAGGGCTCAAAAGAGAATCTGACTTAGTTTTCTCTAAAAGTTCTTCTAATTAGAAAAAACACTAATGAAATTAACCAAGCGAATCCAAAAGCAGTTTTGAATCTTGAAAGCTCATTCTTTCACTCCTCAAAAATCATGTCAAACGGGCACTAAAACAAGCAAATCCCGATGAACTAGAACTTCAATGATAAGAAGTATAAAAACAAAACAAGAACTTGAACAAGTTAATGAAGAAAGACTTAATTATCTACTCAAGTATAACCTACTCGTTGCATCCTCGCAAAATACAATATCCTATTCTTCTAGACAATCAACTGTCCTATCAAGATCAACGATGTTAGCCCAGTCCCCAATCAATTCAAAGATCATAAACTGCAGATTGATTCAAATGAATAGAAGGTACATACATTTGAGGTGGGGGCGATTGGAGTACTTCTTCTGCATAGCCTCGATCACGACCGAGGATATATCAATATTTATAACATCCTCATATCCATCATCAACCATTCCCTCACTAAACGCTGCAAAATCAATCCATCAATCAAAACAAATCAAATCATGTAAAACAAGAGAGAAAGAGTGAAATACCGGAATTGCCACAGCCGACGACGAGGACACGGTGGTGGTGGTGGTGGGGGATGTAGAGGCTGATGAGAGGTGAAAGAGAAGGGTACTTTTGGTACCAATCAAAGGGACCAAGATCCTGTGTGTAGCGGTTGTCCCAGTACCATGGCTCGCCATATGCTTGAGTTTGAGTATTCATCCCCAAGGCTCATCTTTCAACTCTTTACACAGAGAGATTCCATTTATAATTGGCCAGTTTTGTAAACCCTAATTCAATCCAAGGATCATAGATCGATTTTGTTTGGATCTGTTAGTTTTGTCGGATCATATGAAGTTTGTCAACACATGTCGGCCAACAAATTTGCCATCTTCATTGGGTCTGTCTGTCTGTCTGCCTTATTTCCAAAAATGTGAATTTGTTGTAAAGAAAAAATTGAGTTCCTATTTGGTTAAGCTAAATATATTGATTAAAAATTAATAATTAATTTATCCACGTATTTTATATGATTTACAATTTTTCAACCATGCATTTCATTAATTTTTATCAAATTTATATATATAAAAAAAAATCTGATTTTTGCCTAAATCAAATAGAGTTAGACATATGACGAAATCTCAAAGAGTTCGAAAGAAGGTAAGAAGGTGATTGCATCCATCACAACAACTTATTCTTGCCTCGAGATCAATGTATTTGACGAAGAAGATGGCCCACTTCCTGGAGGAGCCAATTTATGTCGAATAATCTTTATTTTATCATTTTATTTTTGGTACGCCATGAATCGATACTTTAAAAGCTAAATTATGGTGTTATTATCTACGTAACATTTGAAGAATGATAGTCGATGGGACGTGACATTGTAATGAAATTTGGCCCATGTTTGTCACCCATTTTTTCAAACATTGTTTATTACAGTAAATCATCTCCACCACATATTCACTCAATAAAATATTCTACACACAAATCAATAAAATTACTTTACTTTTCAACCACGCATTCTCCAACGAATACTATTTAAAACTCTATTTCTTCTTTCAAAATGGGAGACAAATAGGTCCTTGATACTAAATTCCTATTCACTAATCTGATCATGACAAATTAAAGTTTAATGACCCAATTGATATTTCGCAGAAAGTTCAACAATGACGGATGTAATTTCCCTCAATTAGTCTATCATCTTGAGGCAGTAGTCTGGTAGATAATAAGTATTTCCTCCATCCTCACTGGTAAAATTCTTTTTGATTTTCACATGGTTGAAGATGACGAATCTACTCAAACCACGATTTTTGAAGTGGAATTACAACGTCGTGTTTTCACATCATTAGCTCCTACCAAAATAACTAACAAATCCGAGATATTCAAGAAATAACCCAAGCTAACAACAAAATCTAACAAAGCAATACATCAAAGAGCAAAACTGCTAGGGGGCAGGAGACGGCATCTTCGTTAGGAAAGTAACAAAAGGCTCGTAAGCGAAAGCAAAAATCTCGACTCTTCAGACACAATTCAATTCACATTACAACTCCACCACCAAATTAAACCGATAAGCTCTACTTAGACGCGTGAAAGTTGCCTAGTGCAAGCAATAGTAAGCAATCAAGCTATATTTTGAAGGCTACCTGTTCAACTGCACTTTTCTTTACCACTCCTCTAGTACACAACTCATTCAATAACTCCAAAGCGTCCTTCGCCAACCCTTCATAAGCAAGGCCTTCGATAAGAATTGTGTATGTTGATTCAGTAGGCTTGCATCCCTTCGATACCATATAAGCCAAGAAATCAATGGCATGATCTGTTTTACGAGCCTTGCAAAGCCCCAACATGATTGCATTATATGTGATAGCATTGGGCCTGACACCTCTTCGTTCGATATCATGAAAGAATTTGATAGCTTCATCAATCTTTCCTTCTCTACTAAGTCCTCCCACGAGTGATGAGTAGGTGATGATATCAGGTCGGAGCCCTTTCTCCCGCATTTCGTCTAATAGCCGTATAGCATGTTCAGTTCTTCCCATCTTCGACAGCCCATCAATCACTGTATTGTAGGTGATCAGAACGGGAGAACAGCCTTTGCTATTTAGCTGATCAAGTATCTCGACTGCGACATCAACCTTCCCTTCTTTACATAAAGCTGTAAGCAATGTATTGTAGGTCACTATATCAGGGTAACACCCTCGGGATACCATTACCTCAAGATACTCAATCGCCCTATCCATCTTCTTTTCCTTACAGAACCCGTGAAGCAACGGATTGTAACTCAAGGAATTTGGTGTACACCCATATTTAGGCATCTTCTCCAAAGTATCAATTGCTCGGCCAAGTAGTCCTTTCCTACACAAGAAATTAATCAAAATGTTAAAGGTGACGACACTTGGTGAACACCCTTTTCTAAGCATCTCCGCCAAGAGTTTCTCAGCATCCATCCACCTCCCCGTACTACACATACTTCGCAAAATGATGTTATGTGTGATTACATTAGGTTGGCAACCGTACGAAGGCATGTCATTCAAGAACTTAATTGCATCGTCCAATCTGCCTTCCTTGCAAATTCCATTGATAAGAACATTGTAAGTAACCACATCAGGTTTACAACCTTTAATCCTCATTTCATCCAAGAGCTTCATCGCCTGTCCCACCCCACTTTCCTTACAAGTGACTTCAATCAAAATCGTGTAGGTTATCACATCGGGATAACACTCCTTCTGCAGCTGCTGATCAAGAACCTTCATAGCTTGTTTCAACTTCCCACTATCACATAAAGTACGCAAAATCGTATTGTATGTGACCACATCCGGGGCAATGCTCATTCGGTCCAAGACTCTCAATGCACTATCAATCTCCCCCGACTTACAATACCCACTAATCAACACGTTATAAGTTATAACATCAGGAACAGCTCCGGACTCTTCAAGAATCTCCATGATTCTAGTAGCTTTCTTAGTCTTTCCAATCCTACAAAACCCACGAATCAAACTCGTGCACGGGATAATATCGGGAATGTCACCCCTGTAAACCATGTTTTCGAGATGCCTAAACCCTTCCTCCAACTCCCCATTCCTAACCAACCGGAGAAGATAATTATTACTCTCAAATTCCTCAAAATCGTGATTCGAATTCCCTTGAACTTGTGGATTTTTTTCCATATTCAACAACCTTAGCCTACCATTTGTACCGTGAGTTTCAGTCTTTGAAACAGCCAACACCCGATTTCTCCGTCTTTTCCTAGACCCATCCATTTTCGGTTTCTCCCAAACAAAGTTGGAACAACAAAATTTAATTCTATGCTTAATCAAGCTCTGCTTACGAATATGATGATGAAATGAGCAAAAACTTTCATGGGTTTGCCTTGCAGACATCATTAATTCCATCTTCAACCAATTTAATATCCAGAAATATACATGTACTAAACTATAATTTATGGGGAAAAAAATATACAGATAGATTAAACGGAAGAAAGCTTACTCTTTGAGAGGTTTAAGGTTCAGACCCAGCAATGTTTTTTTGCTCATTTGTTCTGGCGCCGCCATGTTTCTTATCCTAAGCCATTGGATAATAGGAAATCTTACGCTTAAAATTTACAGGTAATGTGTGATTTCCTACGGAAAGAGATTAAAAGGTGTCAATGGGATAGAATCCCAAGTACAAAAATATGGATGGACCAATTTTAAAGGAGTTGGGCTATTCCATTAAATTTCAACAAGAAATTCGATCCGATTAAAACTTAAAAAGATTGAGTACACAATTTCAAGATTGGTCTGGGACATGTTAAGTGATAAAATATCATATCGAATAAAGATAAAAATATAGACCAATTTATAAGGATTTGGACTACTCCTAACTTCGGGTCTTAACAGTCAACAATCATAAATATATGAATAAACCAGTGCAAATTTTGTCACTTTATCTAGAGGGTGTTTGGTTTTTTGCAATGTATGGTTGAAAAGTTGTGGCATCCATAAAAAATATGGTTAATATTGATTGTCTGACTTTACTTAGATTAAAATCGAATTTTAATCCGGACCAAACTGGGGCCTAATTAGAACGGATCAAGTATTTATGGAGGCCCAATAGGAGAATGACCCAAGTAATGCGTGCTGGATTTAGCAATTTCAATTGACTCAGACAAATTAATATTTAACAAATAAAATAACTAAACTTTGTTCTCTTATGTAATAATTAATTCCAAGTTGAACTAATTACAAATATGTTGAAAGTGACAAATCTTTTTAAAGTTGGATAAATTCTCAAATTACCCAACTTGACTAGGATTGATTCTCAATTTATTTTCAATAGCATAAAGGTTTATAAAGACATTCTCGAGACTGTTTACCAATAGTTGAACGAGTACAAATTGGTTGAATAAAAAAGAGATAAACACAACTTTGTACGTGTTACAATAGTCAGTCAACGAGTTGATCCATAAATAAAAAGACATTGTTGAACTCGATTAGTCAATTTGACAATTCGTGAGGACTAATCCAATTGACATGATTATTATAAAAATAAAAATAAAAAGAGTTGTTAATATCTATTTACCTTCCTTAGACAACGACTCTTTCTTTCCAAATTCTAATTTTATTTTATTAATCTTTTTCAATAATCAATTTTTGGCTAAAAAATACTTATTTTTCTACGTGTTTTACACAATCTCCCATCTCTCAAACAACAATACCAAATTTTTCTGATTATCGCTTACTTTAAATCACATCAGTCTCTCAAATAATGAAAACTAAATCGACCAATAATGGAATGTCCAGTCCTGAACAATATTTTTAGATGGTCCAATTCGAGCCTGGTTACGCTCGGGTCTGGCCCACTCATATTGACTCTCAACCAAAAAGTCTAACTAAATTTTCATTTGAGAATCTCTAGAGGGTCAAACCCTGTTGGAATAAGTTGGGGGTTTTAATTATGTTGCATATTCTTGCTTCATTGGGTATGTTATTCAATGCTGCAAACAAATGACACTCAAAGAAAAGGATAAACCCCTTTTAGCCTTTTGGAATATCACCTGTCTTCTTCTTCCTTAAAAGCTACATTAATTCCTACCAAAAATCCATTCTTCCATTCACCTCATCATCTACGTATCTTCATGGCAGCTCTTACCTTACCAGAACAAGATGGTATGCATGTGTTCGGTGGTCGGGAGTGACCGTCCTCGCAACATTTTCAACTTTTTCTCAATTTATACTGAGTTTTTCCCTTCTAATTCTAATAATCCCTTTTATGTTTATGTTTTTTTGTACTTAATTAGGAGTCTTGAGATCAATATCAGATACACCACCTAATCACTATACGATGAAAATTCAATTATTTTCGCAACTCGCAAAGAATAAAATCGAGCCGTACCATTCAAATGATTTTGGGGCTGGAGGCTATAAATGGTATGATACTTCTTATGTATGGATATATGTACATATTTCATGTAATTAATTATTATTATATAGAAGTGAAATTTAAATGTGAAGTTAATGTTTTGTGTTGATTTAAAGGAAGTTGTTGGTTTACCCTAATGGAAACAAAGACAAAGGTGTTACGGATCACATTTCTGTGTACTTGGTGATGACACAAGTGGAGTCATTACTACCTGGTTGGGAGGTTCGTGCAACTTTTCGATTATTTTTGCTCGATCAGATCAATGACAATTATTTCACATTTGAAGGTATGACTACCTACCTACTTATTAGGTGCCTGTTTGAGCCCCATTTTTCTGAATAAAATACATTTTTTAAAATAGTAGATTGATGGAGAATGTGTGACAGAAAAATAAAGAATTTTTTTGAATTTGTATGTAATATTATTTTATTAAAAATGCGTGGTCGAAAAGAATGGAGAGAAAAAAAATGTATTTTAGAAATAATGGGGATCAAACAAGGTCTAAATTGGAAATTAATTGAACTTGATTTAATTAATTGCCTATTTATCGGATTAATTAGACATCACGGGGAAACGGTTTCATAGAATGAAGCTCGAGTGGGGTTTCGATAAATTTGTACCCCTCACCATCTTCAATAATCCCCAAAAGGGACATATGGTGAATGACACTTGCGTGTTCGGAGCTGATGTTTACGTTACTCGAGAAAAACACACCGGAAAGGGAGAGATTTTATCAATGATAAAGGACGCCATTAGCTACAAACACACTTGGAATATCGACAATTTCTTTACTCTAACCGACGAATGTCTAGACTCCAAACCCTTCAATGTTGCCGATCAAACATGGTACGCATCTTTTATGATCGAACTCCAACTCATCTCGGCTATTTTCTATATGCGTAACAATATTCATTGGTTAATGCAGGAAGATACAGTTATATCCAAAAGGGAAAGACAGTGGGTCGGGTAACTACATATCGTTATATCTGGCATTGGCTGAACCGGAAAAACTTTCTCCTCCTACCAAAATATACGCAGAATTCACCTTACGTATATTAGACCATTTAAATGGAAGACATTACTTTGGTACAGGTAAATTCTTATCTTGAATACGTTACTGTACAAATATTTGTATGGATAGAAATTAATTCAACTTTTGATGAAAATTTCAGTTAATTACTGGTTTACTGCAACAAATTGCGTAAGAGGTTGGTCAAGATTTGTGTCGTTGGGATACTTTAATAGTCAGGTGTCTCGTTTCTTGTTGAAGAACAGCTGCTCTATCGAAGCAGAGGTCACCGTCCATGGCGTGGTTAATGCACTTTGAGAAATGCTATATACAAGTACATTAATGTGTGTATTATAATAGTAATATAAGGATATAACGACGTCGAAAAAGCCTGCGATGTCAATATTTTATTTTGATTGTACGATATTGTGAATAAGTAATATAATGGATTTCATAGTCTGAATTATTGTTTCCACATAAATTATTATTACAAATTCGCAATTCAATCCCTGTTTGATCTACATTATTTTTTTCATTTTCATTCTTCTACTCATTTTCAACCACACATTCTTCAATAAAATTATATTTTACATCACATCAATAACTTTCCCTTCTTTTTCAACCACATATTCTCCATCACATCAACCAAAAAAATAAATTCTTTTAAAAATAATGTGCACCAAACAGGGGCTCAGTGTAATAATGGCCAATTATTTCATAGCAAAAAGTATTATAAGTAAAATCAATATATACATAAAAGAACTTAAATACAAGAATCTTGAAATATAAAATTAAAAGATCATACTAGATTACATCGTTTTCTCAACTATGAATTTAGTTACATATGATGTGGAAAGAAAAATATAAGAAAAGAATTGAGTATATATATAATCGAGTTTTGAAATAAAGATGAAAAGTCGACCATCTTGCACCAAGAAACACCTAATTTTGAAACTCTAGTTTCTTCAATTTTTACCTTGATTTCTTCTATCTAGATCTTGAATCACGCGTGCCTCCATGGGTGGATGTAGGGCACATTTAGTTTTTTAGGTGTTAATTTTTTTTTTTTTAATTATGTAAAACCAATTTTTATGTGTAATTTTATTTTATTTTTCATTAGTCTGGCTATAAATTTTTTGTAGTCCGATTTTGAATTCAGTCTTAGATCCACCCCGGTGCCTCCCCTTGAAAAGAATGAATAAAATTATTTATAGTCGTTCCATTAGATCTAAAATCAGGCACCAAATCATATCACAAATAGTTGATAAATAAAGAAACCTTACATGACGAAATCTCAGAGCAAGAAGGAGGGTAAGAAGGTAGTTGCATCCATCATAGCAACTTATTCTTGTCTCAAGATCAATGTATTCGACGAAGATGATGGCCCACTCCCTGAGGAGCCAATTTATGTCAAATAACCTTTATTTTATCATTTTATTTTAGTATGCCATAAATCGATTTT
Organism: Fraxinus ornus; assembly: GCA_903798235.1. NCBI lineage: Eukaryota > Viridiplantae > Streptophyta > Magnoliopsida > Lamiales > Oleaceae > Fraxinus > Fraxinus ornus. The sequence goes on along the minus strand of CAIGRF010393368.1, from coordinate 18,060 downwards.
TTAAAAGCTGAACAATGGTGTTATTGTTGACGAAGCATTTGAAGAATGACTGATGATGGAACGTGACAAAGTAATGAAATTTGATACTAAATACCTATTCACCAATCCAATCGTAACAAATTAAAGTTTAGTGACCTATTGAAATTTAGCAGAAAGTTCAACGACGACGACGGATATAATTTCCTCTCAATTAGTCTATCATCTTGAGGCGGTAGTCTGGTAGATAATACAGTATTTCCTCCATTCTCACTGGTAAAATTCTTTTTGATTTTCACATGGTTGAAGATGACGAATCTACTCACACCACGATTTTTTAAGTTGAATTACAACGTCGTGTTTTCACATCATTAGCTCCTACCAAAATAACTAACAAAAACCAAGATATTCAAGAAATAACCCAAGCTAACAACAAAATCTAACAAAGCAATACAGCAAACTGCTAGGGGCGGGCGACGGCCTCTTCCTTAGGAAAGTAAAAAAAAGGCTTGTAAGCGAAAGCAAAAAAGCTCGACTCTTCAGACACAATTCAATTCACATTACAACACCACCAACAAATTAAACCGATGAGCTCCACTTCGACGCCTGAAAGTTGCCTAGTGCAAGCAATAGCAAGCAATCAAGCTATATTTTGGAGGTTTAAGGTTCAGACCCAGCAATGTTTTTTTGCTCATTTGTTCTGGCACCGCCATGTTTCTTATCCTAAGCCATTGGATAATAGGAAATCTTACGCCTCCTTGGACTCCCCATCAATTGCTTCGTTTAGCTGCTGATCAAGTGAATTCCCGCCGCCCCCCAATTTTTCCATTATTTTAACTTTAGTTTGGATGCTAAACTTGCGAGTTTTCTATGACTCTGTTTTTGGTTGGGCATAAAACACATTATCATTTCTAATTAAAAAAAAAAATCTTTTATTGAACTAATTCTAAGGTTTTGATTATTATTTTGCCACATTTTTAATGTTTGTCACTTTTTTTTAATATTTGTCATTTTTTTTTTAATTTCTATCAATTTTTAAAGTGTTTGTCACTTTTTTCTTGCACGTTTTTGATATTTTTTTTTGTCACTTTTTGAGTAACAAATATCATTTTTAGTAAAAGTAACATTGTATATCACATTTTTTTTATTAACCATATTGCACAAGGTATTCTGCAATGCCTCGACAGGGTAAATAATAACTTAATTGTGTTACACCAATATGAAAATTGTCAACTTGTCACTTTTTTTAGTATTCATCACTTTTTTGAATTTGTGTCAATTTTTGAGTGTTTGTCGCTGTTTTAATGTTTGTTACTTTTTATGTAAATTTTTTGAAATTCTACAACTTTTTTGAGTGACATATATCATTTTTTAATAATAAAAGTGACATTGTACATCATTTTTTAATAAAAAAAAAACACTTAACTTTAAAAAGTGATAGTGGGTCGCTTTTTTTTTTTTTTAATTGGGTCACGTTTTCTATTAAAAAAAGTGACAATTAATTTTACACAATATTTTTTACTTCCAAAATATGTATCATATGATTTTTCAAAAGATCATTAATTTTAATTGTATTTTTGTAAGTTGCCCCAAGTAATATGTGCTGGATTTTAGTAATGGGAAGATTTCATGACTAAGAGGTTTAGTTTTACCAATTTCAAATTTAAGAAATTATATTTAAAATTTCAAAACTTAAAGAGTTTTTTGAATTTTTATTTATAAATTAATTAATTAAAGGGTTAATTTCACAACTGGTCACTGAAATAACCTGAAAATTTCAAAACGGCCGCTGAAATTTCAAAGTTTCAGAAACGATCACTGAAGTTTGAAATTTCTTCACAAACGGTCACTGAATTTTTAGATTTTTTGGGCAAGTTTGAGGCAATTTTTCGATAATTTTCGACCACCAAAATCGCTAATTTCGGATACCATTGGAAAGCTCACGATGTCCTCTTCAATTACCACCAAAAATCTCCCCAAAACTCCAAGTGATTTGGCTGAAATAAACCCACGAAGTCGGCAATCAAAAGTTGTGTAAATCTGCCCAGATTTTCAGATTTTTTTGGACGAGTTTGCGGCATTTTTTTGGCAATTTCCGACCACCAAAACCGTCAATTTCGAATACCGTTGGAAAGCCCACAATGTACTCTTCAATTATCACCAAAAATCTCCCCATAATTCCAAGGGATTCGGCTTGAATAAACCCACGAAGTCAGCTACCAAAAAAGTCTGAAAATTTGCCCAGTTTGGGTAGCTGACTTTGTGGGTTTATTCCGACCGAATCACTTGGAGTTTTGGGGAGAATTTTGGTGGTAATTGAAGAGGACATTGTNTCGTTTGCTGTCTTCGTTGGTTTATTCTGGCCTAATCCCTTGTAGTTATGGGGAGATTTTTGGTGGTAATTGAAGAGGACATTGTGTACTTTCCAACGGTATTCGCAATCGACGGTTTTGGTAGTCGGAAGTTACCGAAAAATTGTCTCAAACTTGCCCAAAAAATCTGAAAATCTAAGCAGATTTTGACAATTTTTGGTTGCCGACTTTGTGGGTTTATTCCGGCCAAATCACTTGGAGTTTTAGGGAGATTTTTGGTGGTAATTGAAGAGGACATCATGGGCTTTCCAACGGTATCCGAAATCGGCTGTTTTGGTTGTCGGAAGTTGCTGGAAAATTGCCTCAAACTTGGCCAAAAAATCTGAAAATTCAGTGATCGTTTGTGAAGAAATTTCAAACTTTAGTGACCGTTTCTGAAACTTTGAAACTTCAGTGACCGTTTTGAAATTTTCAAGTAACTTCAGTGACCATTTGTGAAATTAATCCATTTATTAAATATGTATTTTATTAATTAGATATATTAAGGTTACAATTTCATATAATTGGTCAAATATTATTAATTAGTCAAAAATCACAATTTTCATACGTCACAAATTATTTTACGGTACAATTAAAATTTTTTATAGGTCACAATTTGTTCATCGATCACAAATAAAAAATTTATACGTCACAATTTATTCATCGATCACAAATCTATCAAATTGATAAGTCACATATTATTCTTTGGTTACAAATCACAAATTTTATATATCACAAATTTTCTTATAGGTTACAAACCACAAATATTATAAGTCACAATTTATCATTCAGTCACAAATTTTCAAATTATCGGTAACAAATTAACAAATTTTTTAGGTCACGCATTATTTCTTGGTCACAATTTATATTTTTCATTGGTCACATATTGTTTATCGATCACAGATTAACCAATTTAATGGTCACAAACGATCAAATAATTTGTGACCACCACCAAAACTTTTTCTAATATCTGTGGGTCTGGACTTTTCACTCGTCAACCACCATTGCAAGTGTTACAAACAGCCCTTGTATTGGATTTCAAGAATAATTGTTTCTGGAATAGAAAAAGATAATCTCTTAAACAACGTATAATGGACGAGATGGAGAGCAATGAACAATTGTTCCTTTATACCCCACATGGGGAAACATAGACAGTCTGTAATATTCATTAACACTCAACAATCGTGTCTAATCCTCTTCATCCAACATATCAAAGCTGTACAACGCTGTTACATTCAACAATAAGGACCCTGTGAAGGAAGAACATGAAAACCATGAAGCATAAATTGCAATTTGTCGGCAACTTTTATTTTTTAATAAATAAATTATTCATTGAATTTATGCTACAATGAGGAGATATAAAAGTTATCTTATCACATAACATACAAATAAGAGCTGTCCGTGGGTTGGTTCAGCTCCGTTCCAAGATTTTCGAGTATTTAATAAATGGACCCGTCGGGTCCAACTATAATTATGGAACCGTTCGGGTTCCGTTCCGTTCTGTACCATAATTAAATTTTTTAACATTTACAGTAACACTACATAAATATAAATAATGTCATTTCATGCATAATTTTAACAAATTAACGTAGCTCAATTCAAAAATATATAAATAAATTGCTGTCGAATAACATTAATTCAATGTATACAAATACCAAAAAATAGATATTAATATTAAAATGTTGTGATCCATATTAAGAATTCATTTGATTCAAGCAGCCTGACTGCATAAAGAAAATGAAATATAAATTAAAAGTTATAAAAAAAAAATTTTTTTAAGTATAATTTAAAAAAATTTGTTAATTTATTTAAATAATAATAATTTAATTAA